>JAQFYP010000044.1:0-50975 GCA_034694865.1 Bilobella braunerae
CAGGTAGTCGACCCTTTTTTTAAAGAACCTTTTTTCAGGTAGTCGACCCTTTTTTTTAAAAGAACCCTTTTTCAGGTTGGGCACACACCGGTTTCCTTCGCTTATGTATAAAATGCTGTGAGAAGGAGGAGGAGGAAGGGCAGCAAGGTGCATGTCTCAGGAAAGCAATATTGATGAATGTAAGACGGCACAGGCGGTAGCGGCGAGGAGAAATATTTCCTGTAAAGCTGAGGGTTTGCAGCATCTGCTGGAATGCAACTTTGGTAAACTATTACTAGTTAATTGTAAAGTTAATTGTCCTTAATTTTTATTTAAGTTGAACCCAGCTTACGTTGTACAATTTTCACGCGAACAAAAACAAAATTATGATTTTTTTTACTATTATAGAGTTAATTGTATCTTTAAACGCTATTTCCCCAAAATTCCAGTTGACTAACCTACTGCTTATATTACAATGCAGTTCCACCACGCAAATTATAATAGCTCTCATAAAATTTTCCATAAAGTTGTCCGTAATTCAAGAATGCATAATTAACTGCTTCAGTTTAGTTGTTTAGTGTCCATTGTTATGTTTCAAAACTAAACTTATTACAAAATGAAGTAGACAAGTTTCATTTGAAATATGAACGAAAACAATTGTGAGCTAGTGATATCAAATTGTCTAAATTAAAAAAAAAACTGTTAAAACCCAAAAGCCAAGTGTTATAAAATAGTATAACTTTTGTTTGAAATATGAATGTAAAAGTATGCTAAAAGAATGCTTAAAAGTAAATCTCAATTTTTTTTGTTTCTTGTCAAGTCCTCTGTGGGATTTTTTTTCCAAATGCAATTACCGTATTACTTTTCATTTAATGACAAATAATGGCTTGAATTTCACAGACAAAGGGACAACATAAAAATATGCAAGCTTATCGCCTTGCTCAGCTCCAAAAAATACGACCCCCAGTTCAAGTCTATACTTAAGTTTAACATAATTTGAATTCTTATCTTTGCTCAAACAAACCATTCGGTTAAAACTGAGAATCAGTCTGTGGTTGAAGTTTAGAGATTAGGTGTGATGCTTAAGTGAAGCAACCGAACAATATGTTAATTTGAACAAATTAACTAAATTGCATTTTGGTTTCAATAGTGTACTTATCTAAATGCGGTTTCGCTATAGTTAATTAGATAAATCTTGTAGCTTCAAGAGAATTCAATTGTTTGTGAATTTTTAATGAAGCAGCTTCTGTGAAACAATTTTCTTGTGTAGTTTGACAAAAGCAGTTAGTTCTTGTTGGAAATAGAGTTTACTTACTTCTAATAAAGTAAGGCAATTAGCAGTAATTAGCAACTAACTTTTGAGTTAGTTGGTGGATCAGAAATCAATATTGTGCTTGTTGCAATTGTTCATAACTCTTCAAGTGAGAAAGGACGAACAGAAGTAGAACGTAAAGGACGCACAGAAGTAGAAAGTTTCAAGAGTGCTAGAAATTATCTATGCAAATTTGTGCCGAGAATTTCTGTCAAATTACCTCCAACAGCGCATTGTGTATGGCTTAATAAAACTGAATGGTGGTGATTTAATTGACATAACTATATCAAATTTAATGCATTGTGAGTCCTTAAAGTACATTTGTAAGTATTTCACGTGACATTTCTGTTCGAAGGAACCCGCAGCCCTCAACAATCGTAAATTGGCAAGGAAAAATGCTGTCAAACCGCAAGTTGGCCAAAGGAGGGGGCTCAAAGTAAACTAAAATTTATTAAACTCAATCTAACTAAAATTGTTTGTATTAGCAAGTGTTTGAACATTACAATTTGCAAATCTTTTAATATTTCCATTAGAAACCACAAGACACATGAGGAACGGAAATCTTCACACTCACTCAAACAGCTCATCTATAAAAAAAAAAACAGGTATATTAAAAACGATGAATGTTTTCACGAAGAGTTTTCATGAAATTTGAAACCGATTTCACTAAGCACTCTAATTTATACTTAGGCCAATCTTCTAAGAAATTGTTTAATTTTGTGATATTGGTAAATTTTTATTCAAGGCAGGGCGTGTTTGGCAGCGCTCTCAAGCACCGTGAAATCTCTTGAAACAAACTGCGCATGCACAGCCCGAATAATAACTACAAGTCACTTCACCCACAGCGTTGCTAGTCTAGGAGAAAATAGAAGTGGGGATGAGGACACTGAACAATACGGAGCATCAAAATTCAATATCAGCAAAAATCTGGAAGGCATTCCATACGCAAGTTTTATTAAAACTCAACTATTCCAAGTGTGGCAAGTATGGTTTGCTCGTGATTCAAGCGGCATAACGCCGGCCGGTAGTCGATGATTCTAAAATGCGTATTTTATTCGCATTTAAGGTTTGCCTTAATATGCCAAGTATTCTCATGATCAATCAATCGATTAAGTCACCAATCTCACCTTCTTCGTTGCTTGCGTGCAATGTAATTGGAGAATAACTTTTAGTCTTAAGTCAACCTAATAACTAGTTTTCAAGGAAAATTGTAAGGAGTACTTACGTTTCACGGGATTTTCAATTAGAAAGTCAGGACAAACTTTTGTTACAGTTGGTAGATGCAAATGTAACAAGCAATGCCGTATATCCTTAGATATTAATCAACACTATTTAAATTTTCGCATTATCTCTTACAAGGACACCGCGCGTCGCGATTCCTTCTGATTGACCTTAAACTTAGTAAACACGTTAAGCCAATCATAAAACTTATCCCCAATTTTTTTTTCTCCATGGCCATTAAATTTTGAAATTTTTTCGAAAAAACGATTTCGAGATACGTGGTCCCTCCTCTCAAAAATCTTAAAACGTGAACCGTGAATGCGGAAATTTGGACGTGTGTATGCATATTTATGACCACGTACTTGAAAGAATTTATTCAAATACAATAAAAGTTCAAGATTCACTTTGTTTAGATTTTAGACAGGGGGGACCACGTAAAATTTTAAATATTACGTGTTAAATCCCATAAGGTTTTCCGGAACCATTTCAAAATCGTTTTTTCAAACAAATTTCAAAATTTATGGCCATGGATAAAAAATAAAACTTGGGGGTCAGTTTTATAACTGGCTTAACACGTTTACCAAGTTTCAGCTTAATCTGAAGGAATCGCGACGCGCGGTGTGCTTGTTAGTTTATCTTGTTTAGAGTATATTGTGTCACGAAGCTCTTATGCATTCAATCATCTGAAAGACAAACTTTGCTTCTAAACCGATTACTTTCTATAAATATTTGCCCTAAAACCCACATAATTATTTGTAATAGTTTGTCTAAAACCAACAAATTTCCGCCAAAAGAATTTTTTAACTTTTGAAAACATGAGATAGAATATATGGGCAAAATTTAAATAGAAGGCGCTGTTAATATCTTTCGGTTGAAATGATAAATTTCCCATTTGGAATGAGCATTTAACGATGGTCCACGATATAATTATGCCTTCGAAGCGGCATTCATTTAATTTTCAAAAAATTCCGAATAAAATACTTTGTTACCTCTGGAGCTCCTGGAAGAGTTCAAATATCCCTCTGTGTACAAATCTCTAATTTATTCCTCCATTAATAATGCGTACTGCAATCAGATGTAGTTTTCCAAATATTTTAAACTAATTTTCGAAAATATGCAGAGCTCAGAAAAATAGAAACATAGAAAATCTGTAAGCTTTCAAAAGCGGGTTATTCTATATGTATCCTCTCCATGAGAAAATAAGTAATAATGGGATTCAAAATATGGGATGGAGACGCACTTTTTCCTTAAATCAAAATTTGAGTTTGGATTGTTTGGAACCGATAATAATTGACGCAAGCTGCTGCATATAAGTTATCCCTGGTGGATCCGTAGATTGGCGGCGTCAGTCCGTAATCAACTCGGAGTTGTTTGTTTCTTAGTACCAGCGTGAGCATCGAAGTTATTTCATTTGCTAAAAGGAAAAACTCTCAGAATTTTAAAACAATTCAAAACTGGGTGACACTTGCATAGGTTACTGATTTGGCGATGCAGTTGCCCGTAATATCGTGTGCTTGGCCGTAACAGTTCCAAAAATTAAAAAAAGATTGTATGAATTCTACGGTAAAAATTTTTTGTGGTAACCTTAAATTAAATTTTGCATTATACTGTATATATTCTAAAGATTGCTTAGTTCCAAATTATTATTTCTACTAATTAATAGATACTATGTATACATTAATTTCCAACAAGGTAAAAGCCGTAAAGGATTAGATTTCGGCACTTCGATTTTTAACGTTTTTGCGCTAGTGAACATAATTTATTCAAGAACTGAAAATTTGATAATTAACAAGGCATATTGTTGGCAACTAATCAACGGTAGGATCAAACTTTCAACAGTTGTTCTTGCCACTCCTGATGAACCTTCAGGGCTGTTGATGGGTTCGGTTTTGTCCAAATTAGTGGGTTCTCATGGCATATTCTCCGGTTTTGTTGCCCGTTGTGCCTCTTGTATTATGGAAGTCTTAACGCCTGTACCTTTTGTTGCTGTAGAAGTTGGAGTTTCGCTAAATTCTGGTTGCTTTCCTGCGACTCTCGGTAATTTTCTAAAATTTTCCACATCTACCGTCGAGAATCTTCTGTTCTGCTCTTTTTATGAATAAGTTGAATTGGATAGGGGGTGCAAAATGTCATTAGATTGGTCGTCGGGATTTCTTCCTTTGATTCCTAATACTGTGTACTCAATCAGCGCCGTAATAGCCTTGTAGTGGCCGGTTCTTCTGTAGCTCCTAGTTGGAATTGTACTGATATACAGTCCTATTAGGGTATACAATGGGATACTGTGCATTAGCGTTTAACAAAGTCGCGCGCTCTGGAACCTAAGGTATCTTACGTGTACTCGGTTCTAATAATTCTGACCGATTATTCGAAAATGTCATTGCTGCCAAAAACGATACTGCTCATAATCAACAGGTTTTGGTGCTATATCAGAAGTTCCTCAAATCTTTATTTGTTCATAGGGCATCTTTTTGTTTCTAAGGGGTATTGAGGTATGTGTTGGAATATTTGAACAAGTGGGTGCTCGCTGGGTTCCCAAGATACTGACATAGCTTGTGGGTTGTGGAAACCGCAGGCCGATTTTTATTTGTTGTTGATGCTGTGAGGAATTCAAAAGTTGCGCAACCCTGAAAAAAGATCACTCGAGTTCTGTGTATTCTGAAATCCTGAACCTCCTTGCTCTAATTCAATGTGCTTACACCAGTACAATATATACGTATTATAAAATGCCCTCCTTACACTATTGGACACAAACTCCGAGAAGCTCTGTTTGTAATGTACAAAGCTTGTCCTTTGCAGTAAGAAGCGGAACCCAACAAATTGGGTTCGTGGGTCCTGGCTTCTTCACCAGGCTGTAAATCATCTGGATGTTTCACTGGGCTTCTAGCGGCAAGTGTTTAGGAAGATAAATTTCCATTTATGTTGGATCCATGATACTGCATGTGGGCGTATCCTGGTGCGTGATCAATCTCGTGCAATTCCACGGTGTAAAAATTTGTGTCTGTTGTTGCATTCCCGAAGGCCCAGTCTTCTTCGACGTCTAAGTGAATCTGTCATTTAAAGAAAGAATTCGGACTGTAAGTGTGGACTATTTTTGGCCTCTTACCATCAAGTGATTCTCTATCCTTGTGGATTCTCTGAATCAAACGATATTCTTTAAATAGCTCAATTGATTTAGACGTTGCCATGTGAAGGTTTAAGAACTTTCTTGTTCTAGACACGGTTAGAGCAATTCCCAATGTGTGTCCATAATCTAGACTTCGTTTTCGACACTGCAGTCGACTAATTAGCTTGGTAACCCGTACTGAGCAAGTCGCTTTTCTTACTCAAGAGTCAAATCGCCCTTCGCCTTAACCTTCTTTTTTTGAACCATTCTGTTCTAGCCCTAACGTTCAGGCTAAGTGTTCTGAAGCAATGACCTCATGGTATTTGGTACAGTGGATGCCCAAGGTTGCACGCATGAGCAAGGAGAGTACCTCATTTTGGGTGGTAATCGATCCCTCCCGATACCATACTGACTTCTAGTCTCATGCTTTAGAACTAGCCATTGAACTTAGTTGCAAAAATTCTCGTGGTAAGAGACAAATTAGCAACTTCTTTAGGAGAAGGGGGCTAGACTCTCCGTACTTGAGCCACCATGGTTTAGAACACCAAAAATGTTATCTTCATTATCTCTAACTTCCAGCGCCCCGGCCGCTTTCTAGAACGGTTTGACCTTTTCCCATGTTTTACAACCTTAAACCCTGAAAACTAAACCTTATTGACCCTGAGAGACTACTTTCTCGAGACCGTGGATGGTCTCGAGAGACCGTGGGTAAAGAACCAGGTTCTTTCTCTTATGGATAAAATAATTGACACGTACATTTACGTTGATGCTAAAGTGCTTTTATTGTCAATAAGAATGAGGAGTGGTACTTGGAGGCCTATTCATAGTCTTTTCCTTGTCTTCAAGTCCTAGTAGTTCTGTTAAGCTTAAATACGTATAGCTTAAATGATTTTCTAGCTAAATGGCTCAGGAATGTATACCTGTCCGGAGATAGAGCCCTAGTTCACCACAAGATTTTATCCTAGCCGCAATTAACAGGCGTCCATGCTCAGTTGTATACATGAGAAAATGAATTCGTGATATAGTTAATAGTATAAATAATAATAGTTATAGTTTAAAGTACGGATCTTGTGTTCTATGTCAGCCGTCAGGTCTTGGCTGCTAGAACTGTTATTATTAGGCCGATAATGTATATATATGGTGTAATGTTTTCTATAAGCCAATTGTTTTATTAAGACTTTAATAAGAGAGTCAAATTGAAAGTGAATTTACAAGAGTTAGAGTCCAGGTATTTATACCTGTAGAAATTGAGAGCTCTAATTAACCGCAAGAAGTAATCTAGACCTCAATTAAGAATCGAATTTCTAACTCTAATGCTAAAGCATATACCTGTGAAATGCCTACGTGATCTAATGCTAATTTGCCATAATGACGTAAGTTAAATTACATTCATTTAGAATTATCATGTACATCACATATTGGTACAGGTTATCTGCGGCAGACCAATTAAGCTAATCGTCTGAAATTTGTTAATGGTGCCTATGCAAGATAGGCATGCAAGATGGGCATGCAAATGTAACACTTCCCAACTGACACAATTTTTTTTCGATAAGTTTTAAAATTATATCGTATAGTATAAGTAAGTGACATACTAATATTAGTATAACATAATATTAAATAAAACATAAATTAATGTGTATGCTGTAAAGTTAACCTATAATCATTCCAAAAAAAGTGACCTTGTGCTCTTTCAGTGCATTACATTACTTATCTTTATAATTTACTTGCTATTTCCAGGAACAGTAAGTTGGTTGTTTTAATGAACTTTTTTTACTCACGAAGTACACTTCCGGGTCAACCTCGGCTCCGTCGACACGGTAGAAGGATCGTGCGGTCATCTTGACAGTCCATTTGAGCTCGTATTTGCACAATTTGCACAGTTGCAACTCCAATGTGATTACACAGAGGCGCATCTTCAGGTTGAAGCCGTGACGATCCCATACGTTGCAAAGGGTCCTGTAGGAGACCTTTGCCTACATACGGTTGAGAACTGGTCGCCTATCTGCTGGTAGAATTAATGTAGCCGCCAGCGTTGTCACTGGCGTTGCCACTGGTGTCGGCATTTCTGCCTCTACAATGTCTATTGTCTCTGGAATCTCTGGTCTTTCTTCTACGCCACTTTGTTCTGCTATTGGTCTCTCGTCGTCACCACTCTGTTCTCATACCAGGACGATTTCTTCAAGAGTGTCCTCAAACACTTCAACAGATGTAATTGACCTCGCGTCAAATTTGATTTTAATGGTGGAACTTTTGCTGTGGGGTGTATCCTTACTAGGCTTTTTTGGTTTGCCACTGGAACTTGGAAGTCCTGTGGTGAACTCGAGTACGGGTTTGTTCCTTCTTGTTTGTATACCTGTTGTACTGGTATTTAGTTTTGTGGATTTTGAAGCACTTGGTTTGGACATGCCTTGGCCTCCCTTTGGGTCATCGTGCGCTGAATGCTATTGGTACAAACTGTTATTGTTCTTGAAGTCCTACACTCGTGTTCCGATTCAAGTGAGTGCTTTATTGAACTGAGAGATTTAGAAACGAGGGTGCGTTTCAAGTTGAAGTGAGGTGGGTGCCAGGTGGGGAGTTATCGCGTCAATAGTATTAAAAATAGTAATATAACATACCAATTAAAATGTACATCCAACTATCAATACTTTCAGCTTAAATTGGTACGGAAGATTGATGCGTTGTGTACCAACATAAATTTCCTCCTTCAGTGAAGACTTTTGCAATTCATTTATCTTCGGGAACTCTCAACCCTTTCGCTTTCAATCTAAAAATACTTAAATCCTTAAATTTGAGCACATTTTATTAGTTTCAATTTTAATCCAATTTCTAAACAGGTAAAGAAAAGTTATTTTGACAGGTGAGATAAGAGCAGTTTTGAAAATTAAACAATATTTTTGAAAAAAATTTTAACTCAAAATTCTCTATTCTATTTTGAAAACAAATGTTATAAATTAAGCTAAATTATGTAAAAAAAACGTTCTCTTAAATTCTTAAAAGAATAACAAACACTACATCAAAAATTCACTTATACGAAAACAATTGTGTTAATAATAAAACTATAAATTAATTGAGTTTGATATTTTATTAAATTATCAAAACACTAAATGGTTTTTGCTATTGGTATCTATCGGACACTTGCCAGGTGTGAAAGCCCTGACACTCGAAGTAAGACTCAGAAAGGACTCTTAATGACAAGACAACGGCAGTTTCACGGGCTGACTTTTATTAACAGCTTCCATGACTCCCAGTTTCGTTTCTGAGCGCCGTTGAGGGTGAAGGGGAATGACATTTGACCATGGTGAGGGGAAGTGACCCAAGAAGGGACCCAAGAAGGACTCCCCTTCCCAACCCAGTCTCTGGACCACTGACTACTAAATGGCTCTCGAAGCCTATTATATAACCTGGGTGGTAAGGAAGGCTTACTTGTGAGGGGGTTTCCCGATGGGAAATCACAAGGGATAAAAGTTCGATGATGGGAAGGGGGGGGGGGTGTGAATAATTTCGGGAATGAAGATATTGTATCGTTCGCCCCATTGTAGCCAATTGCCAAATTGGTAGAATTCAGCGTAACGTTTAGATGTTTCGTGGTCGTTAAAACAATGTAGGGCTACTTATTTACAATGTCGGTAAAAATGGTCGTGGGGGAGATTGGTAAACATGTTGGCCTTTTCTGTGCTGTAAGTATCCATGAAGTGAGCGGGAACGGTTTGCTGATTTCTTGTGAGGAATGCACTAAGTTTCATTTGGGTGATTATTTTGTGTCGAGTTGTACCCCACTTGAGCACAACCAAATCTTCAGGGGTAAGCAGTGAGAGTTTTTCTATTTCGCTGGTACTAAATAGGGTTGGGTATACGTCAAAGACACGATGGTACACGTCCAGGATCCGTAAAAATTGTCGAGTTGTCCAGGTTGTGATGAAATCTGGTTTGATAGTACATTCGTGTGCATGTCCTTCGGTTTAAGGTTTTTGTTTGAAAAGAAATGATATTTAGTCAATTTCTCCAAGTGGTGTAGCCGCGGTAAGTTTTTAAATCCTTGTCGTGTTGACGTCATTATCGGTAACATACTGGTTGTCCCTCCGGTACATGTTATAGTTAAGATTGACCTGCGCAGGGAGTGTTGATATGGCCGTGTCATAGAGTTCCATTGCCGGTGGGCTTATCTTACAATTTTCCTTACTGAAATCTCTGGTTTCCTGGACAATGAGGTGTGAAATAGTTCCGGCAATCACTTCTAGCTAAATACTTCTTGGGAATCTAGTAAATGAGTCATGAGTCTGTGGTCTGAAGATGGCTAATAGATGGGTCCCAACGGGTCGTGGTTGGGTCGTAGCAGTTTTTGGTCACACGTTTGGTGAGTGTGCAGTCATTTGGTTGGACTCCTGGGATGCGCCAAATGACTATTCCCTGTGCCGACCAGCAGTTATTGTTTTGAAAGAGGCAATTTTTGTTCAAGTCGGGTGTGGTAGGTGAGGTTATGCGGCCTATGTAAGCCTTGTTCCAAATTGAAATTGTAGCGATATAGTAGTTGATGTATTGAATTCCCCATGGTTGTAGGAATTCGAATTGTGTTGTGTTGCTGACCTATTTGTTGTTTGTGCCGAAGGTAGTTGAATGAGTTGGATGATCGGGTTTCCTTCGGGATCCGCTTCATTTTCATATGGATGCATTTTTCTTCTGATATGATGTCTGGGGGCATCGTTATGTTTTGCGTGAGTTTGCGGTGTTCTCTTACAGCAGAATTCTACCAATTGAAGATGCTGAGTTTGAATGGAGTTATGCAATCCATAGAATGAGTTAGTTTAACTCGATATTACTTTAAAATGTGGTTAATTGATTGATCAATGTTCTTTTTTGTATCGATTTTAAGTTTTTTAATATTAACAATAAATAATGCTATGAAATGTAATGCATAATAGTATGTTTCTGAAAAAATAAGCATTTTATTGGCTTTTATTTTTTCTTTTAGTTTGGGATGTTGCAGATTACCAGAATTCTTTATTTCAATTTCTTTGAGCTAGCAGGAATTTGCTAAAATTAATAGTTGCATTTTGCATTTTGTGAAGTATAATTTGTATATGCTTTCTAAATAAATTGTTTAAATATATCTCAAGCCAGTAATCGCATTTTGGATCCCAATAGGCCTTATTTTGCGGAGATACTCTTTGAGTCTTAAATAGCCTTGTGAGAATATTACATTGTAGACTAATAAATCGTATAGATTATTTCCAGTTCTGAGGTCTTTTCTGCAACTTTGCGGATGTTTGCAGTTCTATCTTTATGGTTGTGCACATATTTGTCAATTAATTTTAAAAATGTGTAATATATAATCGTATAATCTGCCTCAAAATTTGGTGCTAATTCAAAATTATATATCTCGCTGTTGAGTACACCATAATATCGGTAGTAATTTTATAGAAATCTCGCACCTGGAGAAACGCAGAGCATGAGTCCGAAAACAGCCTCGTTGTTCTCAAACGAGTAGGAACATATATATCCTGTATGTCTGTCAACTTGATTCTAATCTTGCTGTTTGTCGCAGTTACTGTTACTGAAGTACCTTGCTGGAACATGTTTAAAAACCATTCGCTCTATGTAGAGTAATCGCCTAAACCAGAATTTACGATTTCAATTCTAAGTTATTCTTAGAATATCTAAAAAAAAATTTGTAAAACAATACTTGGAAAACAGTATATAATATATACAAAATTGAATATTATATAAATAATTATATAACAGTAGTACCAGGGAAGAAGTCCTTGAATGTCGAAAAACGGCCTTATGCAAACGCTGGAGACAGAATATTTTAAATTTTGGTTCAAGTTGCTACAAAATCTTTCACAACAACTGACAACAGAATCCTTGATGTAAGCTTTTCTGTGAGCAATACTTAGACTTCGATAAAATAAAATTAAGCTTAAGTGAGTTTGTACTGTGCAAAGCAAAGGGTCTCAGCAGCCACAGATTGCTAAATTGGTAAATTGCTGCGGATTAGGACAGATTAATAAGATGTGCAATTTGTTAAATAATATTGTGAGCGCTTAGGAAAGGTATTTGCTGCGTGCTAAGAGCCAGTTTATTGAGTGGACTGAGTGCCATATATAGTGAGATAAGTGAGGGCTAACTTGAATTAACTAGTAAGGTGGCTAATTGCTGCCAAAGTGAGAGATAGGGCTATTGAAACTCAACCTAACTCAAAAAAATTGTTGATATAACAAATTAAAAATCTAGCATACTAATTTATTTGTTTTTTGCATCTTAATTTATACGTGAATTAACTAGATTTACTCGAATTATAGTGATTATCATGCACTAAAATTACGGTATTTTTTAAATGTTGTTTTACGTGTTTTTGTGTATAATTGAAGTGAATCGCATTTTTTATACACATGTTAAATCAGAGTGGAGTTCACAACCATCCTCAAAGTGTTCATTAATCGTGGGAAAAGAGTTTGTGGTGGCCGATGAGAATAGGCTGAGTTTCTAGCAAGCCCTTATCATAGCCACATCCGGAGTTTGATTGACGTGACGTACTCTGAGGAAAGGATCATTCTACAGCAGATAATTATGGCAGTATAAATTCAAATCCTTTTAGTTTTAAACTGCACAAGTTGACACAAATTCGACTGTATATACATTTGGCTAAAAATGAACTTAATGTTAACGAAAGAAAAAGTAACACTTTGGAAGCATATCTGTCAGTATTAAAATTGCTTTCAAACCCAGACAGTGGCCTTCCATTTTGAAAGGAACAATATTTAGTTGGAAATGCATTTCTGTGCTTTAATTTACTTCCACAAAATGCCCAAGTCATGTCTTCTTCACATTAACTAGAACTTTCCCGGGCGTTTAGGCTGTGGGGGCATGGGTCAAGTTCGTTGTAACGCCGATCAATTTCAATGTTGTCCTTCCATTCAGACAACGAGTACTTTTGCAGCTGCATTTGCTCTTCCTCTGAAACCTAAAATGTAAAAAATTCTATTCTCCTTGTTTTTTTTAACAACAAATTAACAACAACGTAGACTTACGCAATGTTTTATGTCGAAATGGGCCATTTTCCCTTTCCACATTCCGCGTAACAAATCTTCCTCCTTTCTCACCCGAGAGAGCGGTGGTCGCACAGTCGAGCATCGCGATCGCTGAGGGGCAAGGGTCCTCACTACCGGCACTACCGGCTACCGAGTCATCCCAGTCAGACACCTCTCGCTAAAGTTAAAAAATTTCAAATGAAACGATTTTCGAAAACCGCATTGGCTATTCCAAATGATTTTTTTAAACAAATTGAGGGTGCGCACCCTTTGTACGCAGCACTCCAACGTGCTTCGGATAACGTCGAAGAGGGGGAAAAATTACCAATCATCGGGTCTCTTCCATTTATTCTGGAATTTTAACAAAACTTAAAACAAAAAGATAAATAAATAATATCATAGCAAGCAAGAATTTTTAAAAGACCATAAACAAATTTTATTCATAAAAAATCACTTGTCCCTCAAGATCTCACTTTCCCATGTAACTTCTACCTAAACTCCTAAGCCAAACCTGAAAGCGCATTCTAGCTACATTCTTTCTTCTATTTTCAATACAAATTTCTAGATATATTTGCTTTTCTTTAAAATCTACCTCACTGATTGATTTCTTATAAACTATGTTCTGATGCTTATTAATTAATAAATTCTTTTGTAAAAAGTCCCTTGTAAAGGAACAGTTGCCAAGATTTACTCCTGTGCAACAAGTTACTGTGGCCGGCCGTGACCTCGCCACATGTATTGGAGGGAGCGACACGGGGTCACTTCCTACAATATCGTCTGACTGAGCCTTTTCCTGCTCAGTTTTCCTAGCCGGATCTTCAAAACTAAATCTAATATGATATCCAAGGTCGTCTTTGTCACATTTCGCCTTCTTTTCTGCTTATTTCTTGTCTCTCCTAAGCTGATTTAACTTGGACTTTAAATTTGGATCCTAAGAATCAAATTAAAATTTACTAAAAGAAAAAAAATGTAAATGTAAATTACCAGCTTTAATTCCTCGTAAATTTTGCGCCGGCGCTCTTCGAAGTCGATGACAAGTTTGCCAACACGAAAAGTCATGTCCTTGACCTTGACAAACAAAAAATAATAGACTTTAATTTCGCTTTCAGAATCTACAAACTCTTTCTATAAACTTGACTACGAGTTTTTCTGCTTTCAAATGCCAATTTCAATACCATGAGAGTGCGGCCTTGCAACAGTTTCATAATTTTGTAATTGCATTTGCTTGCATTTAAAAAAAAAGTTTGCAAATTTTGTGTATTTTTTTTATATTTTGATGTTCAGAATGTGCAACTAGTTTGTTAAAAAAAACTGTCAGCACCCGTGCGTTGGATTTCAAATTTCAGTTTTTGCATTTTGAAAAGTTGTGCAACTTTTAAAAACTCGAGTTTCAAAATTTAAAAACTAAATACAATTTAAAACAGGCACTCGTGCGTTGGATTTCAAATTTTAGGTTTGCATTTTGAGAAAAACAGTTGCACTTTTAAAACCTTGTTTCAAAATTTCAAAACTAAATCAAATACATAAAAAATCGGCAGCACCCGTGCGTTGCATTTCAAATTTAAGTTCTTGCATTTTAAAATTGATTTTTTGATTGATTGCATATTGATTTTCAAAATTTGAATTCCGTAGACAAGCGGACCAATCTATACCCTCAATCTAAGTTCAAGTTTAACATTTTCTAACTACAAATATATTTTTCCGTGCAATGCGTTTTGAAGATGACCTCATTTGACCTGACCTGACCGCGCCTTGACTGCCAACATCATGGTATATACGATACATCAGACCGGCAGCCAAGCCAAAAAAAGGCGCAACAAGCGGTGCAATTTTTGTACATAAATAAAAATAATAACATAAACAATTGTTTTTATTACATTTTTTTTACCCTTTTTAATTTCATTTGTACTTACAGGCGGAACTCGGCCTGGTGCCGGCCGTTTCCCTTTTCCGCGTCCTTTTCCACGTTTTTTCGCCATAGCAACGGATGACTTGAAAATAGTTTAACAATTAGTTGTACAGTATAAACTAATTTGAAGTTTGTAGAATTTGAAGTTTTAATACATACGTAAGTTTTTAATATGAAGTACACTTACCTGTTATCCAAGACAAAAATTTTGAAAACTTCAAGATTGTAGAATTTCGAACGTAATAATTTCACGTCACTTAGTGCAGTTTTTTGAAAATAGAATTTGTAAAAGAATTGTGCATTATTGTAGAAAACAATTTTGTTTTCTTGTCCTCTTAGCTAGACAAAGGACACCAATTTCGATAAGAAAATGCATAAAAAAAATGTGGCCCATTTCCTGTCCAAATGTCCAGTGTCAAGGATTATGGAATATACCATTGGCCAAAAATAAAGACAAGTGTAGAAGGGACCCTTGAATATACCCCACACCCCACCCAAGAAACCGCCAAAAGAGCACGGGCATTTATATGGTAATTATTTCCCCATGCCCCCACGGCCTAAACGCCCGGGAAAGTTCTAGTTAATGTGAAGAAGACATGACTTGCCCAATCTACCATGCTGAGGTAAGAACAAAGAACTGTAAGAATATAATGTACATTTCGTATCCAATTAGCTTCTCTATTAACTCTAGTTGCCTATGCCCAATACGATTCTATGTTTACATTTGATCAACCAGATCAGATCAAATCTTTTCAATTTATTGAATAAAAAGTAACAAACACAGCAAAACTGTTGAACCACTTTGCTTTTATTTTTGTGGCTGAGAAACTACTTGGTAAATCATATGCAAATGCTCAGTTAAAGTAGATTTAAGATAATCATGTGCAAGTTGAACTCTTTGCGGCTCAGGCGAGTTACGTAAGTTCTAAAGCAATGAGGGCTAGATGCAAGGTATCGAGCTAACCAATGAATGTTTTGCACGCTAATCACCCCTAAAAAAATTAACCCATTTTGTAAGGTGCTGCTGTTCTGTTTAATATTGGTAACCTACACCATTCTTTTTAGTTTTGAAAAAGTTTGCTATTTGCTCGACATAATATATATATAAATATATATATATACATGGGTAGAATATATTGTTCGACATAATGGGGATTGTTGTTGTCTAGGAAAAAAAATTAGACAATATTAAATTGCACAGATTTTAACAAAGGCTTACTGTTTGTGTTCATTGTTTAAAAGCAGCTTGTAGCTTCAAACATAAATGTAGAGCAAATTTTACTGCTCCGTTTAGCGTATTTTTTGTTTCCAATATTTGTTTCTCTGACTTAGCACCGTACGTGTCTTCTAAAAGTTGTATAAAATCAGGATCGTCTACTAAAATTTGCGCAAATCTTTTCAACTTATCGTTTCCAATAACTGCGAAACTTCTGCGTAGTCTTCACTACCAGAAGAGTAGGTATTACCGTTACAATTAATTGGCCCTCCCCAAGTAGCCAATTCAACAAAAATTTTTTGAAAATAAAGTTCAATTAGGCTCAATTCCATGTCAGGATAGTTTAAATTTGTGACTTCACTTGATTATATACAACTTTTGTAATCTTTGGTAGCAAATTTTCAATTCATTCTGTGATTAAGCTCCAACCTCGACAGCCCGAAAAACTTTTCACACACCACAGCTAGAAAAATAAAAAGGAGTTAATTAAACAATTAAAAACTGCATTAAAGTACCATAATAGACTAGATGGCGGAGAAGATGCTTCCCTTTTTCATGATTGCAAAAATTGTCGCATCTTATAGTGATTTTATCAAAATATATTAAAATTTGCTTTGCCATGTTATAGCACTCGTTATGCCAATGATTTTCTCCAACTTTTTAACGGCCTGTCAATTGTGACTAAGTTTTGTTTTCTTGAGTTTTAAGTTGAGTAAAAAGTGTTTTAGAAATAAGTTCACTGGTGTAACGGCCCACAATTATGGCCGTCTACTTAAACACGCACCAATGAGGAAGGCGTATGTCATTGTAAATATTATGCTAATTGGCATGAGACGCTTTAGGAAAAGTCTTTGCGGTTTGGCATAATCTAGTGTGAACTATTCTAGGGCCAATTAATATGTACACCTAATTAGGAAGTGATATTATGTCAATAGGCAGAATCAATCTGCGCACCTAATTAAGGAATTACGTCAATTGGGTAATGCTAAGATGTGCACGTGTTTGAAGTCACGTAGCAACAAGTGGCTTGGCAAGTTCTGATTGGTCGCAAGAAAGATGCCAAAAATAGGAAGCGTTCTGATTGGTTTTAGGAAAGACGTCAAACGTTTAGAGAGGGTATAAATACCTGTACTTAGGAAAGAGTGGCTAAGTCGATTACTAGCATTGTTCGTTGTCGGAAGTCTTGAACTTCCTTTTCCTTTTTAAGTTCAATAAAATATTAAATGTAAGAAGTACAGAGCTGGAGTTGGACTACTTTAATGGATGCAGCGCGGCGCGCGGCGGGAGGTCAACGCGGCCTCCTTTGCCAAGAGACGTAATTCGTCAAGGAGCCTAAGGCTCCTGAGTGGACGTGGTAAAGGGCCTTCAGGGCCGCGGAGGGAGTTGCCCCACAGGGCCCCTCTAATAATTAAGTAACGTTAACGTGGATAGGGAAAGGTTAGGGCTATTGTTATATTGCGCGTGCGGACGGAAGGTAGTGGCAGTACCAGGTCTGCACATTCCTGCTCAGAGGCCAAAGGTCAGAGGGCAGAGGCCGCTTCACTGGATAGTTTGACTTTATGTTCCAAATGTCAAAACGCTTTGTGCAATAACGCATCTGCAAAGTCATTTCTAAGTCCATAAAAAAGGCAAAAATGTAGACTTGAGCTACAAAATTGGTTAAACAAAAAAAATTAGCTCGAATCTAGTTTCCAAACACCTCTGCATTGGTTACAACAGTGCGGAAATTGTATTCCGCTCTAGTTTCAGGAATAATACTGGATCCAATTACTTTATTTTTTTTTGTGTCTCCCATACATTGATTAAGTTCGCATTACATGTGACCAAGATGTACCCATAGTACCCAAATATGATAAACGAGAACAAATATATCAAGATCTGTGTTATGGAAGAGCGGGTGAGGCCAGCAACGCTACCCAATAGTTGCAAATGGCTAAACAGCAGTGACCTTCATGGTTTTCTCTGCAAATTTTTAACAAAATTATATTTGTTTATTAAGAATGCTAAGAAAGCCTTTTTGTACTACAAGTCCATGAGGCTGTCAAACGGCAGTACTCCCTGTCCCCTGGTCCATGTCAATAAAGGTCTTGAAAGGTCGAGGTTGTTATGAACAGTTGGAATGGTATCGGCCCGTGGTTTTCTGCTCTTAAAAAGTGCTTTTTATTCGTCTCATAAGGTTATATAGACCTGTTTGGCCAATCACTGTGTGATTGGCCTGCGGTGAGGAGCCTTGTGGCTTATGGCCACGACACTCCACGGCACTTGTGTCTAAAGTGCATAGTGACTGAAGGCCAAACAAAAAATCTGCAGGCGCAAAAAAATAGAGTGTGGATATAGTAATCGCATTAGAGTTGCTTGAATGTTAGAAGTTTGGAAAAGGTTCCATGGCGTCACGTCCGTTGAATCGTTGAAGTGTTGTTGCTGCCGGTGGAGTTCCAAGTTATCAGATAAGGGCATATTGATTATATATTAATAATATTACTTAAATATAATACGTGAATTATCTTAAGAACATATGTGCCTAATTTAAAATTAAGTAATTGCTTAGCCATGTGCATATCTCATATACTGTACTGTGCTATTTAAGAGTGAATCTAAAAAGTTGGGATTTGTTTTTACAGAGAATTGGAAGGTGCTCTTGGCCAAAAGGAGTGCTTTGAGGTGATCAATTCCCAGTGTCAGAAGAGTTAAATAAAATAAAATATAATTAAAATCTAGAACATCGTAAATTAATAGACAAAAGTGCATATGTGCTCTAAGGTTTAGGTTAATGCTTGGATGTGTGCAGCACCATTCGTAGAAGTGTCCGATAAAGTTAATGGCTCTTCGTTCTCTTTGCTTGTGCTCCAGTACGGATAAGATGTCGTCAAGACTTTCCATGGCTTTTTGGATGTGCTGATAGGTTCCTGGTATTTTCTTTGAGGCTGTTCCTTGCGCATTGTTTTTGTGCTGTAGTTAAGATAAAATTTAGAAAAAAATATTGCTAAGCCGAGACTACTGAAGGTATAAGTTTTTGACGAGTAGCATGAGGACGTGGGTGAGGCTCTTGTTTATATAGCACGAATTGCTTCTACTAGGAACTTCCTGGGCTATAGGCTGGCAAGTAAGGCTGCCCGCAAATTATTTGACCGATTACCGTGATTACCAAAATTTAAGGCCAATTCGTGCAACCCCTCCGTGCATCCCCATCCAAAGACAGGATGGGGATGAGTAAGACATTTTTATGTGATTTGAAAATGGAATGCTCGTTCTCCAACTTACAATAAAATGAAATTTTATATTAAAAAAAAATATGATTATTTCACGTACTTACAGCTCCGCTTTGCAGATTTGTTTTGCCGCTGGAGGTAGGCAACATAGCGCTGATATATGATACTCCTAAAATTGACAGCAATAGGAGAAATGAATACAACAAACTTGTAAACATGTACTTGTAAAATGCGTAACTTATATGGTAGTGTCCAGGGGTAGATGCGTCCGTAAACAAATAGTCGTAACAAATTGAACACAAATGCAATTTCCTGATGTAAAATGTAACAAATAATTTACGTTCATAGTACGCGTTTTATTACATAAAATTACCTTGCTTGAAACGATCTTTTACTGGTTGCCGTTCGGTTCTGTTTGGCAGCCAAAAAGTCTAGTATTTGACAAATTGTGCTTGTTAAAGCGCTTTACCGCAGAATTTGGTACAGAAAGTGAGTACACTTATTTTTTGCCATTGTCTTGTGGTGAAACTTCTAAACAATGTTACCGCTATTTTTGTTTAGGTCAACGATAGTTATATTTAAAGTAATTGCAATACTTGACATTTCTTATTTAAAAATAACCATTCTAAACTCTGTACATGTTGCAATACTTGCGACAGTTTTATCATATCTTTGAAATGTAAAATATGATGTTAATTGTTTATTTGACTTCACAACATCAATTTTTATGAAATTTTGAATTTTGCTTTTCGTGTTTTGTTCTACACTAAAATTGTCCAAGGTTTGCACCTGAGCTACAAAGTCTGTGCAGTGAGCTTAACTACGCTAAATAAAAAACAAGAAATAAGATGGAAACAAAATCCAACATTTCCCATTATTTTTGCTTCATAGCGAAAAAAGCGAACCGTGAAAAAAAAGTTCAATTTTGGCAAACGCATATCAAGATGCTACGATTGAACATTTTATTGAGAAGAATGTTAAATTGCGTCAAATTTGAAGTTATTAGAGCTAAAATAAAATTTGAAGTTTGTATGAAATTCTGCCAAATGTCATTCCTATAATTCGGATTAGCTTTCATTGGTGTATAAGTATATTCTAAATTTATTTGGCAAAGCGTCAATTTTAAAAAATATTAATTAGTATAAGTAACATTAAATAAGAAGTAAATAAGTATTATTTTGTTAAATATACATATTATATAATAAAATCAACTGGAATAAGGAATAAAAGTATATGTTTATGTGAAGCTTTTATTGGTATGTTAATAAAAGTATTAATATTTTTTTAATACCATGATGCAAAACTTCACCTCAAGAACTCAAATAATATAAATTAGTATTAGTTATTTACAAGTCTTCACATTTGTTGTCTCAATTAAATCATTCACTTCCTGAATTGAAATTGAGTTAATTTTGAAGTCAATTTTGAAAAAAAAAAGCTTTCCGAATGAAAAATACATCGCTACTATTATAAAAATTTCAAATAGACATTTACCTTATCATAATTTAATAAATCAATGACTCAGTTGTTTTTAAATTTTGCTAACTTAAAATTTAAAAAAAAATTATTTTTGAAGTCTTTTTTAATCAGTTTTTCAGAGTTAGATACAATTGGATCTCTGTTTTTTGAATTTTAGTTTTATTTGCACTCTTTGTTGGGTATCGTACGCCAAACCTAACAAACTCAGCCAAAATCAAAAACAAATATTATTATTTTTGAGTTTGGAAAAAACTAAATGTATTTAATTTTACTTCTTACTAAAGCCTGCATTTTAACAACACTAATGATATGTCAGCACGACACGGCACACACCGGCTCGTATCAGAATCGTATTTATTTATTTTTAGCTGTATTAACATAAAATTGTAATGATAACTAGCTAAACAATCCTGTCGCAAAAATGAAACCAAAAACGCACAATTTGGGTACCTGTTTTCGCCAGCATTATTTATTATTATTAATTTATTATTTAATTTTTAAGACTTTGCTTAAGTCATAAAATGTGCTTTTCCAAACTGAGGCTGTGTCAAATTACTGTGACTTTTCACTTTCGTGTAAAGGTATAGCAAAGCGTCAATAGTTTTCCAAACAGTGAGGCGTTGAAGCAGTAACTTGATATCCCGGTGGCGGTGTGTCAAGCTACCTCCTCTTTTCTACCACCTATAAATTTTCATTCTGATTAATGATACATGATAACAAATTGTCAAGTTATCAACTCAGACTCCTCAGTTGTAAAGAGTATTGAGATGGTGAGGCGGTAGCTACACAACCAACAACCGGTGTTTTAAGTTACCTCCTCTAATAAAAAAAACTTACATAACTCTTGGATTAATAAGAAAATTAAAAAAAATATACCAATTTCTAGTAAAACAAATAAATTGTCAAACCTAAACTAAAAGAAGTTTATTTGGAGTTAAATTTAAGCAGCTCCAGCAAGCATGTTTTGTATGAATAGTAATATTTCAGATACATATACATATAATTTTATACATATGTCTATTCAATAGATGGAAAATTGCAAATTCTGTGAAATATCATAATTTTTTAGAAAAAAGAAGAAACAAAATTTTGTGTAGTAAATATTTTTACTTAGGCTTCAAGTTTTAAGGGCTCCAAAAATTAGCAATGCAAAATATGAACAAAGATATCCTAGAAAAAATTCATGATTCACAAGCACGGTTCTTTGACGTTTAGTTCATTGTTAATTAAGTTAAATTGAAAGTGCTTATTTACTGTATGCTGACAATTGGTTACAAGCCACGCACATGCCTCTACAATTGCTATTGACACCTGTTCAACTTGCATGGGAAAACTTCAGTCAAAATGCGTCAAAATGAATTCTCGTTCTGGACTGATTTTGAGCAAAATCTGCAAAAATGTAAGCATAACGGAGTGTGTACGCGATAGTTTGTTTAATGGATTAATTTCTTTTAAAGTTTAAAACTTTTTTTGGTAGTTTTTTTGGTCATTTTTTGGAATTGTTTTTTTTTCAGAGATTAGATAATTCGATGCACCCAGTCATTGATTCCTATTTGCTAACACAATTATTAAACGGTTGCTTACATTGTTAGTAATTACAATTTAATGTAAAATGAATGCATCAATTAATTTAACAAAATCTTGTTTAATTAAAAATAATTAGAATTCGCGAAATAAGTTGTTGTTTTCCATGGCCACATGATTGTTCTGTATTTTTACTAATTATTTTAGAGTGTTTTTTTTTTTTACAAATTTATAACAAGATGTCCTGGAATTAGCTCATGAAGTAGTGAAATGTGCCTAAAAAAGTAAAAAGTACTAAAAGTAACTAAATGTGCTAAGCAATGATTCCCACTGCTGATTAAATTGTTTCATTTGAAGTAAGCAGTCATCTGTATGTTTTTCGAGGATGAAAAAAAAGAGTTGACGACCTTGAATTGAATGATCAGCATCTGTGCCTGAATGTGAGAAAAAAAAATGTGTTGGAACAAGACTTGTTTAGGTTGAGCAACCAAATTCTGTGGCAGTTGCAGTTAGATTTAGCAACCTGTAAGGTAATGTGAATAAAGTAAATTGTGTGCAAATTGGGCAAAGTAACTAATTTTCAATGATTTGTGTTCACTAAATATAAGTCCAGTTGACTATTAGATATTTGTAACTTCTAAACAAGTAACTAGAGCAATGGCCGCATAATGTATTGCAATTCATTTACAGTGTAGCATATGTTCAAAAATGTTGTAAAAAATTGCCAAAATTTGAACAACACGTGGGGTAATACTCTCCTGACTTATTTCAAGGTTGTAATTAGTAATTTAGGTAACTTCTTGTACATATGTAAAATATACTAATATGTGCTTGATATATTTTGTACAGAAAGAACACGGACGGAAATCGGATCCCAGATGTGCCTAAGGATTTGCTTGCATACAATTCAAGATACATGCAAGACCGGTACGCTAACATATGGCAACGCGGTATATACACACGACACTCACAACTTGAGTCCAGTTAAGCAAGCGAAGTTTGCATGTTCAGCTTAATTGGGAGTCAAACCTCATACAAGTCAACAATGGTGAGACATAAAGCACAATGAGGCTAATTGTTTATTATTAAACTTTTCGTTAACATGTTTTTCAATTTTTTCAAGTTTTGTACAGAAATCTGAGACTGAACATTGATGAATGTTAAAAAAACTTAATAGCGATATTGCCGCGCAGTAAATTCGTTATTTTAAATAATTAGAATCTCTAAAATAACATAAAAAAACAGTAAAACGGAATTCCTAATTCTCATTAATTTGGTAAATTAAATGGTTTATGTCGTAGAGTCCAACAAAAATTTGTGACGTAACTACGAAAACAATTTCATGCCTAAGTGATTTCTGTTTACTATTTTCGAACAAGTACATGTATAGGACACAGTTGACAGGCGCATCATTGTTTTTCAATTTAACTTTCAATTTCACATTTACTACACAATCAACTTAAAACGGAACTCTAATTTTGAAACTTTTATAAAAATTTCTGAAAACTAGTATGTAAACTAAAACATAATTGACTATAATGCGCAAAATCGTTATTTTTAATCTGGTATTTTTCAAATTCCAGTTCCACATCACCACTGGTTTCACATTGGTAACACAACAAGAACCTGTGATTTCCACCTCAAGGAAGTGGAGGGAGGAGCACATCTAACTCATAACAAGTGATGAGCGAAGATGAGCCAGAATGTCGGTAAAATGAGGAGCAACATTTTGCAGACCAATCAGAAGCCCTCAAATGTGCAACAGAAGACAAGCAATTTTAGTACTTTTCTCCAGAAGCACATGGGTAAACACAACCGATGTCACCAAAAGTAATCTATTCCATGCGCGTCTTGAAAAAGCGCTTTGACCTATTTCAAGTGCTTAATAAGCAAATTAATTAAAACTAATTAATTAACAACCTGTATCCCCTGAGTACCCAAGCCTAGCCAAATCCTGTTGTTTTCTGCAGCCCTTAGCGTGGGAGGCATATTTTTAATAAGAAAAAAATTGTATAGCCTTACTCTATTGTAAGCGGATTTGCAATGAGCAGGTATAAAATTGTATTTGTGGCAGCTAAAAGTATAGCTCCACTGAGCATGGCATAAGATATAGATCAGTAAAATGGCATGTTGCAACAATCTCATACATGCATATGCAATGCATATTGTGTATGATGTCATGTATATGGAACTGTAAAAGTTTAATTGCTCAAAGTTATTATTATACACATTCGTGAATTTCTGGTTTATTTACATTTTACTAGATCCATAAATTCTACTACTAAACTTCCTTAACCCAACTATACTTATTTTGGTAGTTTAAATTAGTATTCAATTCTCGTGCAATGATCTAACAGCATTAAATCTAGAAGATTTTTATTTGGTGTAAACCCGAAAGCCAAAATGAAACCCTTCCAGCAAATAACGCACTTGTTTTTTTAACTAATTTTGTTGGAAACAACCTAGATTCTGATTGTAGAGGGCATTTGGCCATAGAACTGCAGGCGCACTGGTCCTTAAGGTTTGAAGATTTGGTTTGCGGATGATCCTCTCAATAATTTTTTTTTTATTTAGATGGCTACTCAGTATTACTAATAAAACAAAACAAAATCAAATCTGAAGAAATTGATTTTTTACAAATTGAAATTTTCAGGATTTTGAAAACCCATATGTCCTTTAGCAACAAGCATGTACAATGTTAGCAGCTGTCTTTTAATAATGCAATTCAGCACTTGCGGATTCAATATAGAGTGCTTTTCAAAAACAAACAAACAAGCAACCAAAAATAGTAATTGAGTTCAGAAAGTAGTTTGTAGAGAAAAGGGGGGTCTTCACATTCTACTCTAGTGTCATTCTACTATTGTTGTTTAGGTCGACGGCTGTGTAATAACCCAATTCTGTTTTAAACGGACCTAATGTACACCAATTGAAGCTTATGTAAGCAATGTAATTTGTTTGTGCTAATACCGACCACAATTCTGCTCTACAGTGAGTTTATTTTTCCGTGAATAACAAAACGTTTTTCTTTCTAATATCAGCCTCCCAGATTTTAATAAGGAAAGTAGTCTGCTAGTTCTGTCTCCGGTAACATCCGATAAAAAGCTAGTGATGGGATAAAGTTGTGTTTAGCCTTTCTCATATTCTTTTTTTTTTTTACTTTTTTTTCTTTAACTATGGTTGTAGGAGTAAATAGGTCAATTTTATTTCTTGATTTTATCTCTTGTTACAATTTAAATAGTCTTGGACGCCACTAAAGCTTGGCTGAAATCTATTGCACTTTGATAATATTTGAAACATGCTTCAGACCGTAGCACGACCAACCTCGTTCTACAAGCTATGCGAAGCGTTTCGATGTGTTTAAAATAAAAACATAGTTGATTTACTGTTTCTAGTAGCTTTCGAATTTGGTGACTTCATTAGAGAGGACTATATATTTTAAACAAAATTCTTTCGATTTTCAATAAAATATCGTCCTAATGCGCATGCAAAATGCGCATGCACAACTGGCTTACGCGAATTGTCTTACCTCTAATGGCAATACCTCGTATATTTTGCTTTCCAGTTTCCACATTTAATTGGATAAATTTTTTTGGTTTCGGGCAGTCGTCCTAGCGGGCGATGGCGTGTCACGGCAGGGTCACTGCTCCCTGCAGGATTAGGTTCCTCTATTGCCGCTGACTCCTATCCAGTTGCAGCATCATGAAACCGGTCTTTTGCATCAATCAAATGTTAAACATAATTTATGAAAGAATTCCAATCGGATGCTAGGATATTGTCATTGCCTGTTTTCATTGGAGGCCCTTAAGGCTTCTTCCTCTGACAGGCCCCGTTCGCGTAGATTCGTTAATTTGAAAGTGTAAAATGGGCTCTTAACCGGTGATGATATTTATAGAAAGGTTTCCCTAGGTTTGGGCGGTTCCCCACCACATTCTCGTAGCCTCCGAGTGTATGAATATGATTATGCGACATACCATAAGTCTCGGTAAAGCCACGTGAGATGAATGTATGCTGAATTCCGAGTGGTCAAGGATTAAAGTAAAGGGGTTGAAAGTTTGGAGCGACACTTCTCTTCCTTGGCGACGGGTTTTTTTCTTTCACCGGAGTCATCCATAAGTCATCTATGATGGAAGAAATGGTTTTCAAGACATGTTCCATGAGACAGGTTTGCTTAGTGCTATTGTAAATCCACAGCTGGCTTCTGCTTACATTGGCGCTTGGAGAAGACATTGGTTACTTGTTCCGAGAAGTCAACTTGGTTGACGTAAATGAGGGGCAGGATATTCCAATTTGAGCGTCTTCTTTGACTTGGATGGCGTCAAATAATGTCGGGGATTTTATATTTACTGGGAAATGTGGGAAATCTCCAACGGACTTTATGTGTAGAAAATTGAAGTTTTCCACATTGTTCGTCATCGTCGTACGAGCTCCACATAAAAACTTTGTTTATGAGTGGTTCCCAACTGGGTTCCCTATTTTCATAACGCTTAAATTTTTCAAAATTTGTTTAAGTGCAACATCGGCCAATTTGTCCAGTTGTGGTATTACTGGAGTATTGTCTTCAACCGTAGCTTGACCACTGCATGGCCCTAGTCCGTCCATTGTGACAACGGTGCCTGAAATTAAGTACTATCCCTTTAGTCTAAGAACCTTGCTGGTCTCCTAATAGATCGACCTGACCTAGTAGTGACCCTCTTTTCTGAATTTTCTTTGTCTGTCTTTTCAGACTTCTGAATTTCTTGGTCTTCGGAAGACTCAACGTCCCCTCCTTGGGTATCGGAGTCTTTGTCCTCAAGAAGCTCTTTATCTGGCTCTTCAGAATACTATTAGGTTCTTCATTAAGGAATATGAATTCTAATGTCTCAGAGCATTCTTTATCTATATAACGGGAATCTTTAGCAAAATTTTCTTTGTCTAATCCCGCCAGGCTCTCCTCAACCTGTTTCTCTGCTACTCCCGGAGCAGAAACTTTATCACAGAGGTGGGTTAAATCCTCTTCCACAAATGTTTTTATATTTTCGATATGAACGCGTGTCGGTTCAGTATCGTCTTTGGCGTGTCTGGGGCGACATTTGTATGCTAAAGTGGAGATTTTCTCTGTAATGACGTATGGTCCTTTATACCTCATTGCTAATTTCCTGGTAATGCCTCTTTTAACTGTCTTAACTTTAAGCAGTACCAGGTCTCCTACTTCAAATTCTAGATGTTGTCATCGTGGGTCAAACAATCTAGCTTGCCTCTTTTGGGAATTGTGTATGCCAACCTTGGCTTATCCTCTTGCCTGCTGCATTTTCTTTACGCGTGAAGGAATATCTATGTACTTTCCTCTCGTTTCTAGTATTAAGTCAATTGGATTGTATGGGTGTCACCCATGCAAAATAATATAGCTGCTGTAGCCTGTACTATTTTTATGTACGGCTGTATTTAAAACATATACTGCGGATCTGAGAAATCGATCGCAGCCTCTCTGTGTCTGAGAAACTCAATTAGTTAGAATGTCCTCAATACTTCTTTTACTGCGTTCTACGAGTCCATTTGTTCTACTGTGGAACGTGGTAGAATATAAATTAACAGTCCTCAAAAGCTTTTTAAATTGCTTTAAAATGAGGAATTAAATGTACTTGCGTTATCTGTTAAGATGGTCTTAAACATTCCATGGGTCTGAACAATTTCCATTAAGAAGTCCAACATTGTTTTTGTTGTATTATGTTTCTTTAAGTATGTAAATAACTGTACAAAAATGTACACAGCTCAGAATTGTTATGTTGAGCTAAAGATATCCGGAGCGTTTGGTAACGGTTCTTCTAAAATCGAATAAAGAGAAAGTCAAATAAGGGTACTGAAGTTTTTTGGAAATTTTATTAAATCCGAATATAAAAAATAAAGTATCTAATTTTGTGTTAAAATGCAGAGGAGAGTGTGATGTTGCTTGAAGGGGAGATGGAGAGAATCTTCTTTCTTTTTGAACAAAAAAAATTAACGAAAGGAACGTTACGACCTTGAGAACTAACAACTGCTGTTGCTGTTAAATGTCCTTCTCAAAAGAAAAATTGATAAGAAACTGATTTAATTATATAATCTACAAAAGTCAGTGAGTCTGATCTTGAGAAATTGCACTTTAGTAAAAAGCTCTCCAGAGCTACAAACATAGTGCTTTAGCAAAGACATACCTTAAAAGGTATTCTACTAAAACTACTATACATTTGTTCCGTGACTTAGTTGTTGGTAGTTGTCCTACAACATCTAGCGAAACTCTGTCAAAAAGTTCTCCTACTGGAATAGGACTTAGCAAACCTGTTGGTTTAGAGTTTCTAGATTGTATAAGTTGACAAGTTGGACATGAACGTATATAACGAATAACCAGTCTTTCCATGTGGAAGAAAAATACACTTTGTTTGAGTCTCTCTACTGTGCGTGCGACACCCATGTGTCCTGTGAGCACGCTATCGTAAAACTGTGTTAGTAAATGTTGTACCGACTGTCTTAGAATTACTGGTAATAATTTTCCAGTTCGTTTAAATTTGTGAAGTTTGTTGTAAGGTCCTTCTAGTAGTTTACATATCCTGAACAGTTTTTCAACCTCGAATTGTCGTTCGAGATTTTCCGTCCAGTCGGTTGCTACGATTAATTGCATGTTATACCAACTATCCGGAAAATCATCTCAATTGTCCTGATTGTCTTCGATCGAGAATCGAGACAGACAGTCTGCTTGAACATAACTTTTCCCTTTTAAATGCTATATTTCGTAATCTACATCTTGTAAACGCAATGCCCATCTAGCTTACCTTGAATTCCTAAGATTGCGACAAGCCTTTAAATAGCACAGGGCATGGTGATCTACAACAATGGCAATCCTTTTGAATCCTGGGAATTCCTTGAACATTTCCAATCCCAAAGCTACTACCAAAGCATCTTGTTCTGTAGTTGAATATCGCGACTCTGCCCCTCTTTAAGTTCTGCTTGCGTAGGCTACGATATCTGGTTGTCCCGCGCTGTTCCTCTGATTCAAGATGGCAACCACGCCTGTTATTGAAACGTCCGTGTGGAGTTCCAGTTCTGCGTTTTGATTGAAGAAGGCAAGAATTGGTGCAGACATCAGTCTGTCCCTCAATGTGTTGAATGCTTTTTCTTCTAGGTGAGTGCAAACAAAACCAGCGCATTTTCTGGTTAAGTTGGTTAATTGCTAAGCAATCAGACTATTTACAAACCTTCTAGTAACCTTAGTAACTTGTCATTCCTATTAAAGTTCGAACGTCTCCAATAATCCTAGGTGCTGGCATTTTGGATATTGCGCTCACCATTTCTGGGTTAACGGAGACTCCTTCCTCCGTTACCATTTGACCAAGAATTTTCAATCTGGTTTGTCCAAAATGACATTTGGGTGGCTCTAGGGTTAAGTTATAAGCTCTGAACTTTCTTAAAGCATCTTCCAGATTTGCCAAGTGTTCTTCGAACGTTCTAGAGAAAACGCACACATCATCCAAATATGCACTGCATATACGATGAATGCGAGTTCCTAGTACCGTTTTCATATAAGCGTTGAAGGCTGCCGGTTTATTAGTTAGTCCAAACCCATGTATAGATAATTGTAATCACCTGAATGCACTACAAAGCTTGTCTTCTCGATATCATCCGGTTGGATCGGTAGTTGCAAATATCCTGAGGCTAAATCAATGCAAGAAATATATTTTGCACCGTTAAAAGAAACAAGAGCTCACTTATTACTGCCAATGGCCAACAGGTTGTTTTAGTAACAAAATTTAGCCTACGCCAATCAATGCACATACGAAATTTGTCGCTATTCTGTTTTCTAACAAGAGAAACTCCTGCAGCCCAGGGGGAATGACTCTCTCTGATTATGCCTGCGTCTAATAAATCTTTGATTTGTTCTTTAAATTATTAACTTCTCACTCGGAGATTTCTTATATAGAGAACAACTTAAGGGTTGAGCATTCCCTGTGTCAATCCGAAATTGGACATCCTTTGCTTTTCCTAATTGATTTAAATTCCAAGCGAAAGTGTCTCCATATTTAAGAATCAAGTCCTTAAGGTTTTCTCGTATCTTGAAAATTTTAAGTAAAAATTCAAAGTAATTTGTCAAAATTAATTGTTATGGTCGCCAAATGTAAATGTAAATTTTCATTTTTGATTATTTGGTTTCAATAAAGCCCTTTGACAACGTTATTAATTGGGGTTGGAATAACCAATAAATCGGGAAGATGGCCCTTGCATTCTATTTGAACGATAACTATACATGGAGCATTGTTCCCATTTTGGTTCATGGAATTTTACAACCTGGGTTACACGGTTGCAAACCCGAAAAGGAGAAAATGGGGGCAAAACTACTGTTTGTTGGGCGTCCGGGTTTTCACTGACAATAGAAATCGAGATGCATTTGTAGAAAATGACAATTTTCATTACGCTTTCAATTCGGGTTTATCGCTCCTTTCCAAACTCGACCGCGTAACTCAGAAATCGTACGTCGGCATTGAGTCGTTCACAAATCCGTGCAAACCGCCGGAATGCCAGTTAACGTTTGTCAAAGGAGACCAAGAAGTTGGGCTTTTTTTTTCGCTGTACGAAAAGGTTTGCAACGCGTAGTCCAGGCTTGAACTTGATCCGCCCCATCTGGACGCCTCCGGGTCGAAACTTGTCCCCTCGGGTAAAGTACTCCCGTTTTACTTCCGAGTAACGGACAGTTAAACTCGTCTCAAAACGTCCAACCTACTTCTGATGGGAGGAAAGGAAATGGGCGATGATGGTAGGGCGGTTTACTGATTGAGCCAAAGTGACATCCTTTTTGATTTGTTCGAATTCCATTTATCTTTTATCTTTATTAGGGAACAAAAGTAATTTTAGAACGATTTCCAACTCCAATAATAAAAACTCTTGGGACCCGACAAAACAGTAAAAAGGATTCTTACGTTATTTAAACTTTAGATTAATCAAATATAGAAATAAAAATTCAGGATGCCGAAGCATCCTGTCACGGTTGCAAATGTAACTTACTGGCCCTGTCCCACACCATAGTTGGTGCGAGACCCGCCAGTCTATCTGCCCTATCCCATACCATAAGGAGTGCAGGATCCATCAGCCGGTCCAGCCAGCAGCAGACATTCTTTAGGTTCTTTGTTGCTACGTCCTTAATATCACATTCCTGGTCAAGCCAGCAGGAAGGTCCTGGGTACTTTAATTAATATGTGCATAAGCCGTATTTTCGTCTTACCTGTTTAACAAAGGGTCGTCTAAGGTGAAGTTGACCTTTGACCTGGTTCCTGGCGTATTCTATTGAAGCGTCGTCCTTCTAATACAGCTGAGAGTACTAGTTTAAGCTCATCCATAATTGATCTCTGAGCTACTGAATCGCCTTCCGAATTTTTGAAATCCAATTCTTCCATTTTTTTTAGCTTTTCCTGGAGTAGTAAAATTTTATTTTGAACAGCGGCGCTTCCAAACTCTGGATTTCTGCTTCCAAGGGTTGAGCTTGGGCGCTCAAGTTAGTAGCTCTTGCATTGACGGCTTGGAGATGGAATTGGTAACGGCTCGCTTCCTCCTCTCTGCAATATATATTTTTTATCTTAATTTAAGTCTCGTATTTTAAATAGTTGTTATTTTTTAATTTTTTATCCTTTTTTAGTTAATTTGAATTATCTGATTATACTTAACACTAACCTGGCCCGCTGCGTAGCAGCAAGGATTTTGTTGTCCCGAAATCCGTACGTTCGTTGGTTTCGAAAACAAAGCAAACGCTTTGGACTTTTGCACATTTGCTGAACATTTCAGGCATTCTATTAATTTTTAGAATTTCTAGGATTTTAAAACTTTTGCCTGAGATTGTGAATTGCCTAATAGTTGCGTTATGGGGCAACGATAAACTACAAAATGCTAATGCAATATTCTATTGTGTCATGCGTAACGTTTTAAAACAATTTTGGAACCCCTGATAGTCACTCTCTACTAATCCCCAAAGAACTTCAATAGTAGTAACGTACAAAGTACGCTTGACCGGCTAAATCGCTACCAAGTGCAAACATTCTATATTGCAAGAGTATAGGTTCGTTGTTTTTTCTTGTATCAATGGTTTGTCAGTATACGAGAGCATAGCGAGCCGTATCGCCTTTTATTGTGCTTCCATCCACAATTACAGGTTGAATTCGTCCAAAAAAAAATGTGAAGCAAGAGTTCATGTGACATAGTCCAATTTCCTTGGAAATTGGACATTGGACACCTATAGCAACCTTGTTGGTTGAAAATTTCCAGAATCGTACTAATTTCAATGTTGTGTTTGACGAATCTGATGCCTCCAAGTGCAAACACAGCAGCTTAGGTACAGTACAAATTAACGACTTGAGTAATAGATTTTATTTCTCGTTATTTAATTAACTTAATCACTTGTACTTGACCAATGTGCAGTGGTTTATATTCAAATGTATTAGATTAGGTTCTGCACTTTCTTCTTGTACGATGTCATGAGATTTTAATTTCAATTCAACATTTTTGATGGTGGAAGTACTTCAAAAATAACCCGTTTGGCCGGTTTATAAATTTTAAAGAAAACCAGTTTCTTCTCAACAGTTTTGCCCCTCGGTGCCAAAAAACATGAATCATAAAGTAAATCATGAATTACCAACGTTAAGTAATTTAAAACATAAATTAGCTTAAACCAACTTCATTAATAAAGTATTTACCAAAAACTAAGTAAACGCGAGGAGTAACGGTCTATGGTGTCCGTGGAATATGTAACTCGCTGAAATCCCTTTGAATGGGAAGTCTACCTACTATCTATAACTATACATAATGTTATCAATAAACTTGAAAGAATTGAAACAATTACCAATAACTCCTGGTACATGTCTTCAACCAATAAGTTGGGTTCTACCCTGTGGGATATAAAGTTCCCGTGGAATAACCCATTTCTTCGAACTTTTGTCCAGATCATGCTCTGGATTTGGAGCTTTCCGATAAGCACGTTCGATTGGATCCAACGCTAAATACAGGTTGGAAACTACCAAATGCGAGTCGTATTGGTTTAATAATGGAATAAAAAAATTTCCAAATCCCCATTGTAATATCAGTTTCATACCTCAGACACTTGTGCAGAAAATTTTATTTATTGCGCGTATTCCAAAAAAATCCCATTGTAAACATGTTCAAAAAATACTTTCTTTAAAAATTGGTGTGTCAGATCCTAGCTGAATTGGTCGGTTAGCTGAATTTGGTACGGTTTTTCTATATTAGCAAAGTCTTGATCACTCGGTGATTTCTTAAACCACTCAGAATACAAGACGAGAACTGTTGTATTTCTACTTTATTGATTTAAGTCAAAATAAGTTTAAATTTCAAATCCAGCATGGGCATCTGTTTTTATGGGTAAATTTGGCTTTGGTACGGTGCCCATCATGAGTTTTCTCTTGGTTATATATACTTTATAAATATTTATTTTAATCTTTCAAATCGCGGACATTTGAATAAAAATTGTACAAATTGCGGAGTCGTAATGCAAGAAAAACAGGCTTGACTACTACTTTCTCTCCGTTACCTATACTATAGCTTAAATATATTAAGATAAGTGTATCACTCCTAACCAAACGTTCAAATTTAAAATTAAGAAAGTAGTTAATATAATTGTATTTTAATTATACACAAGTTTTTAATACATAGTCCGTAATTATGAAGTGTTTAAAGTGTTAAACGATCCATAAGATGTAAAAAAAACTCTAAGCTAAACTCATGTAAGCTAATGAGTTGAATCTATACGGTTTTTGATAATTCAACATGCAATGCTTATTTTACTGTACCAAATAAATATTAAGATCACATTTACTTTGTATTAAATCTGCATTCAGTAATAGTTCAGACCCCTCTGTATGTTTAATTAATTATTATTTTGGAATTTTAAATAAACAAAAATTCAAAAGTCACGTGCATTTGCCTTTGTCTAAAATGTGTTTTTTTTTATAGATCTTTGTTGCTTTAATTTTTAAAATTACTGGGCTTTTTTAGCATTCGAACACAACAAGAGTAAACTAAAAACATATTGCGTTTCACGCCGCGCTTTAGTACCATTGATGGGCACTCTAACTTAATGCGCCTAACTACGTTTTTCGAAACATTGCAAAGCACTGAGGCGATGGCTCGACGGTGGACTATACCTTAACTTGGAAGTGAGACGCATGAACGATTCGTTAGCTTGACGGAGCTGAAAAAGGCACTAGCTTGACAAACTCCCTTTTGTCTCCTTTTAACCCGCAACTTACAACCTGACTTCTATTGCCTAAAACCGCATGTTTAACTTATTGACAGTTAAGGGAATATACCAATACCCCATTCGGGCAAGCGAAGTGAGAAACCTTTCGGAAAAAACTACAGTCCGTATTGGCGACACCGGAACTCGAACCCGTGTCCGTACATGGCTAGAGCTCAAGGTTCTAACCAGTCAGCTTACCAGGGTTGGGCCATTGTTTGTATTTTGCACCTCAGTATTTAATCAATAACATTGATAGTGGAAGGAGGAGAACTTATGTGTTTGTATTAAGAATTTACATGAAAAAATTTCAGTAATATATAACATATGTTGAACAGTGGAAGAATAAAGAAAAAAGGCGTGCAAGACCTTAGCCTTATTAAAACTTTTTACGTAATACGTAAACTTTTGTTTTCTTTTTTTGCTTGCGCAAAGATGGGGCACAAGTAAATAGACTAGTGCTTTGGTAAAAAGTATTTCAACATATTTGTAACATAAATAAGACAAACTTAAGACAACTTTTTGCGGACCGTTTCCGTTTGTTGCACATGGGGGAAGACGTCTGGGTCGAAACGGCCTCGCCGAGGTTCGAGTCAACGCTAATTTTCTAACACATACGTAACTAAACATATCACTCATGGTCCCTTGCTCGAAAAAATTTTTATTGTCCGTTACAAATTCAATAAGCAGTATTGGAAAATTTGGTTGTTATTAAAAAATGAACCCTAAAATTATTAGTTATTACTTATGTAGTTACTACTTGTACTTGGATCATTACAGCAGCTTTGCGGTACTGGTAAATGAATTTAATCATTATACTTATTTAAATTAGCAGAGAATGATAAGGGCCGTGAGGTCCAGTTGGTTAGGACGTCAGTTCCTTACCACTGGCTTCTTGGGATCGAATCCTGATCCGCTCAATAAAAAAGTGCTATAGGACGAAAAGCGTCTATGTTGTGGAAATGCAAGGAGAAAATAATGAACTCTTCTGGGAGATGCTTTATCTCGACTGTGCATTATCTGGAGAATCTACATATGCAGATTGATAACATAGGAGCGTAAGTCCAACCAAGGAGTTCCTCATGGAAGAATCCTAACTCTCTCCGTTAATGCACCTGGATTCGATGGGATGATTTCCAGTCGTGTTATCCTGACTCTGAAAAGGTGTGGAGACGATGGGGAGGCCTTTGGCAGTGTATTACACGGAGTTACTGCAATGGGCCCGATTGTGGCCTGAGCGGTGTGGGTAGAAATACCCCTCCATTAACATACATAGCAGAGAATGACTAGTACACGCGGGAAAGTACAATTTTTCTAAATAATGATTTTTGTTAAAATTGTGTTTTGATATAATTCTGTAATTATTACCAGTATGTGTCATTATCTTGTTTAGCCTTCACTGTATTTGTTCGATTAATCATTTTTTTTATTCCAGGACGAATGTGGCATTTTTTTCCCGAAAGTGGAGATAATTGTACTTACATCGGATTATTCACGGCAATAAGGCTTATCGTATGTTTTTTTTTCGCTAAAATTGCACAGTTTACGTTACAACCCAGAACTATTACCTACTTCATCCAAACAAGCCCCGTCAAAAGATAGATGAAAACTGATTTTAATCACTGGTGGTTTCACCAGGGATCACTGCAAAAGGACAATCTTGTGTGGCTAGTTCGAACTATACTATCTCTTTTACTGCAAAGGAGTGCATCTACGGTGGAGTACATTTCAATTTTTCACTTACAAAATACAATATTCGCAAAATTAAAAAAAAAATACAAAAATTGGAGGCTGATGGCTAGAAAAAAAAGTAGAATGATTTTAAATTATCTCCTGCCTATTTTTAAACGTTCTAGCAAATTTTGTTTCATTTGTCTTAGCGAAATTATATGCAGAATTGAGAACGTAGACAGAGCGAACTTGAACATAACGCATCAAGGAGTTTACATGGAACTACTTGATAGAATGGGCAAAACATTTAATTTCTGGGAATTTACTAAAGCGACGCTGACTGATGTCTCTCCAGCTTCGGAACGCGGGGTTCCTATTTCATTCAAGCCGCAAAAATAATGTGTTTGTGACAATTTGTACTTTTGCCATGCTGAGAATACAATTGTAGTTTACCCTGTAGTCTAACAAAACTCTATACAAATGAATTTTTTCAAAAGAATAATTAAGTGTACAATGTTTTCTAAACACGGAAATATTTCACGTTTATTTAGCACTAACCAAATGAGCCTCTCTTGAGCATTAAGCATTTTGTCTTCATTTTGTAAGACCACTGTCCTAGCAATGGTTGGTTTCGTTATTGCTCATTCAAACAAAAAATAGTTGCCCGGTAAAGAATAGTTCAAGAAATCATATCGAGGGAGAAAAAACTTTACCACTTAAAAAAGAGGCAAATACACCATTTTTAGGACTAGCCAATTGCGGCGGAAATTTTAAAGTGTGGGCTCACTACGCATGGGTTAGGATTGTTTGTATACGCCATGTAGAAAATGTATTTTTGCCTTTGTGCAAATTTTGTATTTTCTTAACTTAGTTTTGTTTCACTAAACTCAAAAACATTGAGAGTGGGGAGGAGGTTGTTTTTCACAATAGTTGAGTTTCGTCAAAACACAAGCACATAACGTCGTTTGAAAAATACGCGAGAAAATTTAAGCATACAAAACAATTGCTTTATGCAAGCATTTCAAGCTTTATGCAGGCCCCGTTTAACAGTTACTATTCAAAATACTCATAGGTTTTTAGTAACGGTGGTGAGAAAACTTCTTTAAACATTTGGTAAAGTGGAGGAATTGTGTTGGTCATCTGCGCATTACTTACAAGGTAACCTTTTGTGCTGATGGTCGAGTTGAGAGAAGTGACCTATACGGTGACTTAGAGTAACCACTTCTAACATGGTTACCACTTGAATTTGTCTGTTAGTCACATATTCGACCCTGGGATGACCTCTGGAAGTGCGAAAGTAAAGCGTTTCGCCATAGAGAAATTGGAGCTAAAAATTTCTCTCAATTTCTCTTTCGCTCAAACATCCAACTCAACCACCTTTTTGCTGCAGCTTGAGTTGGAGAAGAAATTGAGATTGGAGTTTCTCATTGCACTCCTCTGCACTCATATCTGACCTTTTGCGGTCAAAGGGTCACCGAAGGGTCAAATATGCGACTATTAGACGAATTCATTTTGTAATCACGTTGGAATAAGTTAACCTAAGTTTCCATATAAGTCACTTATCTCAACTCGACCATCAGCCCAAAAAGTTACCTTGTTAGAAAGGAAGTGTATGTTGTTACACTGTGAAAATAGTAAACCAAAGTAAAAAGTCCAAATTCAAGTAACAGTATTGGAAAATTTGTAATTACTGATAACAGGAACTGCGAAAATTTTACCATATTCCTAAATAGGAGGTCTCGTGAGCAAGTAACCGCGGTTCTGACGTTCAATTTCAGACGGTCAATTAGCCTTTTATTAGATTTTGAGATTGTACAGTGCTTATTCTACTTATTTATTCAAATTTGTGTGACCTCCAACTTCAGATCCGCTGCTTGACGGAATGTGCTTTACCTCCAAGTTATCGGCTCTTTGAAAACAATTATTGTCCTTATTTCAAGTCAAACTATTGTCATGAATCTAAGTCACAACTGCCATAAATGGTTTATAGAATATATCTGGGGTTGAATATGCTTCACGTAAGCCTCCTGATTCTGCAGTCAATGTGTCTTTAAAAGCAAACAGCTCTATTTTGTTTCCTTCACTGAGGCGTAGTAGGAATCCAAAGCACGAATACGACTACGTAAAGGAACCTTGGAGAAGACCTGGGCCAGTCAGTTGTTAAATTGTTTGACATGCTTTAACTTAATTTCAAGGTCACAGGACGTGCGCGATTTCAGAGCTATTTCAATGGTTAACGTAATCAAATCCTAATTAAAAATGTAAATTGCAAAAAAAATTAGTGTTTGAACTGAGCACAGAGTGTTGCATTTAAAAAAATCTTTTAAGTGGAATCTCAGATCAACTGATTTGAATGTTCAAGAATTTGGTTATAAAAAATAATTGAAAAATGATAAATAAATTCAACTACACATTACGGAATTATTGAACTGATATTCATTGATCTGTAATTCAATGGCAAGTGGTATGGCAAGTTTCTAAATTAATAAAAGCACGGTGTTCGGCATCTGAAAAACTCTGCTACCTAATGGCATTCGTAAAAAAATTATGAAAAGGAATTGATTTGATACAGCAATTTTCAAAAAAATTAACAATAAAAAAATGGTATAAATATGCAAAAGATGCAATTTGTCTGATGCGTGCCGGATAAAGAAAATCTCTGTAATAGGTGAAACGTAATTGGTGCCGCGCCTCTAGCGTTAAATTTACAGTGAAAACGGTATGTCATTGAGTAAGTGCCGGGTCTATATTACTGTTTTGCGTTTATTATAAGTTACATCGCCCAGGTTAGGTTATGGAAAACGTATTTTCGGCACTTATATTTTTTGAAATTTTTAAGATCAGACAGACAAAGTGCGTTTCCCAAAGATTTACTCTGTTTTACGTCGTAGAAGAGTAATAAACAAAACCGTGACTTGAAGACAGTTACCTAATCTAAATTTCCAAAACTTCTCTTATATCAATGTGCAATCAAGTGTTTTGAAGCCATGCTACTAGAGCCCTTACTTTTATCTATAGAAAAAAGATTTTAAATGAAGCTTATTACACCATTGCTCAATTTGCGATAAAAAAAAAGTTGCCTATCTTACAAAAATCGTATGGGAGCTTAGTAAGATAAAGAACATTAACTACATACTTCATGCTAGCTTTCGGATTTAAAAACATTGCTAGAAATTTCATTAAAGAAAAAAAACGAGTATAAATGTTTAAATGAAGCTCACGGAATTTTCGTAGGTGCCTACATGACTAGAATTGTATGGGACACTCGAACGTACAATGGTAAATAAATTCTGTCAAAACTGATATTTAATTAGTTACTTATTACTTAGTTGAAAAACAGGAGTAATAAAATCGCCAGATGTCTGTCTGTTCGAGTTTTTATTAAAGTACCCAAAACGGGTAAAGTAACTATGTTTGGAATAAAAAAATAATAACTGGGTGAAGTATTTTATAAGTTAAAAAATGAAGCGTGTCAACGCTCCACTTTTAAAATTAAGTCACCAAACACCAAATTTTACGTCTCCGCAAAGCAAGGAAAAGCATCGCTACCCAAAACTGACTGGCGCCACTGTCATATAACAGTTGCAAAGAATGAGCTAAGCTTGACGTGAACTGAGGACACCATTATTATTGTCTCAGACAATGCTATATTCTGCCTCAAAGATCCCAAAGAGAATTTTCCAATATTGTATAGACTCAAAGAACCACCAAACTTTACGTCTTTGCAAAGCGCAGAAAAACATCGCAACTCAAACGACATCGTGACTGACGCCATTGTCATATAACAGTTTGAAAGCTGCGAAGAATGCGCTAAGCTCGACGTTGCTTAAAAGTTGTTTTAAACGGCCATTTGCGTACGAAATTAGTTTTGTTTTATAATATTTTTTTGGTGCTCTTTGCCTTTTGCCAATTGGCCTGGTCAATGTTTGCATGTGCTAGTGAATGGGGGAGGGTGGTTTGAGCCTTGAGTTGACTAAGCTGTTGAGAGAAATGAGAGAATGGGCTTTCTGCTACACCGAGATTGTCGGTTTGACCTTCTGAGGAGCCTTCTGCTTAGGCAGAGGCCGATCACAGCGCTTCGCATACCGGCTCAACCACAACCTTCCACAACCGAAACTTCTACAAAACCTCCACTCACTACTACCACGCCAAACACTTTTTACTGTGCTCACTCTTGTCGGGACTCTTGATCCTGGCAATTGCCCAAGCTAGGACAAGTGTCCTAACCCCCCAGACTACGGGCCGTGGGCTCCAATAACCCATTTGGGCAAGAGAAGTGGGAAACTTTTCGGAAAAATCAACTTCCATATTGGCAACACCGGGACTCGAACCCGTGTCCGTCCATAGCTAGAACTTAAGGCTCCAACCTTTTGGCCTACAAGGGTTGGACTTTTGTAATATACTAAATTTACACTTCTTGATTTTTGGTAACATGCATTTCCAATAGTGGCGGCAAAGTATTTCATATGTTTACAACTCGACCTTGTTGCCACTATAGTAATATGCATTTATAACATTGTTTTACTCATCTCAACAGTGGTGCATGAGTTTTCTGTTTGAGTGTACAAATGTGTGAACCCAAAGGCTCTTTTCCGTTCAGTAGGGAAGTAGAAGTCGGGAAGAGAACAACTCAGAGCCGTTCTCTTCTTGGACACACAAAAATACCCTCATTCTAAGGAACGCTAGGGATGGGCATCGCCTTTAATATAAATAAACGTTAAAATAAAAAATGCCCCTGTCCTATAGGACGGGGTTCTATACTTGTAGTTGTACTTAAGAAAGGGAAACCTTCAGTTACGTGAAGTAGAGACATCTACTTCACAGAGTTGTTCAGAGGTTGGCTAGGGTTTTTCTTTTTGTGCTTAAAATACAAGGTTTGGAAATAATTACAAAATTTTATATAGAAAACTATTTTGAAAGTTGATTAATTAATTAGTCAATTGGGATTTTGGGATTTGGGATCAATTCGTCCCACAATTTCGTCCACAAACTGGACGTCTTTTTTAAATATTGGGGCAAGTTGAGACAAATGACAAGATGTTCGAAAAAAAAAATTGAGCATGTTCAATTTCTAAATTTTGGTTTATGACCAAATGTTTATGACAAAATGTTCGCCTTCTTGCAAATGCGCGTTTGTTGTTCATGACGAACAAATGGCGTGGTGGCTCTTGGTGGCTCACCAGCAAAAAATTGAGCAAAATTCGGTTGTTGTAGTGCGCGTTTGAAAACTGGTCGATGACCGACAAAATGTTCGTCATATGACAAAATGTTGGCGTAGTGCGTGTGGCGCTTAATTGTGATAAGCGTCGAACCTAACCTAAACTCGAACATGAATGTCGCAGGTTTGTAAGAATTTTGTAAGAATGATTCTGTCAATTTCATAATTGTGATTTCAATTAGTTAATTATAATTAACAATTAGGAATATTTAACTTTTGGAAGTTGAGAACGTTCAAGTTGAGTTGAACATGTAAATGGAGGTTCTTATGTACGCTAAAGCTAAATATGACCTTAAAATTGCTAAAAAGTCGGTTCCTAATTAGTTAATTATGTTTAACAATTAATAATAATTAACTTTTGGAAGTTGAGCTTAACATTTAAATGGGGGTTCTTACGTACGCTGAAGCTACATGTGACCTCCAATTAACTCAAAAACAATTTCTAATTAGTTAATTATGATTAAAAATTAACAATAATTAGCTTTTGGAAGTTGAGTTTCACATGTAAATAGGGGTTCCTACGTACGCTGAAGCTAACTATGACCTCCAACGGAGTCAAAAACTAATTCTAATTAGTTATTTAAATAATTAATGAGTACTCCCGTCTTAGGACGGGCTTCTTTACTAGTTAGACTAGAAAACAGAAGTACGGATGAGGAGGCCCTTCAGGTTGAACGGGGCCTCTAGAGCCATTGAGATCATCATAACTTTTTGTTTCATGCAAAAGTAGAGTTTGACCTTGGAAGGTCACTTTGAGGTCAAAGGGTCATTTTCGGGTCAAGAGGGGCTCTAAGGTCATTTAAACACTCATAACTTTTTGATTCAGATTGCTTTTAGCAGCGCTTTTTCGCTTCGTCGCAAAATTACTTATGTAAGCGTAAGTATCGCGAAACAAAGACAAAATACAGCACAATGAATCAAAACACAAAAGATACTAAATATTTGTATATTCGTTTCAAACATTCTTTTTGCGCTGAAGAAATTCTTCATATTCCCCAGAGCTACCCCCACTTTGCAATATTTTCAAAGGCCGCAGACATGAGACAATGTATTTGTCCATTTCAGCAGTACTTTTGCATCCGTAAGTGTATCAGGGAGATCTAAACAATACGGTTGAAATAGAACGTTGAAAAAAAGCTTGTGCTTCAACTCCAGAACATGTTTTGTGAAGAAGTGCAAAATATGACAATAGTTAGAACAATTGTGTTTGCTTAGCCAATGAATCCTAGACGAATCGGTATGATTCCATGTAATTTGGCGTAAAATGCCTTGATCAGCAAGGTTGTTGACCGTTGTTCTTAAAATAGTTCTATTGAGAATTAAATTTTCACTTCTCTAAAGTCCGAAGAAACTGATAATTTGAATGAGTCTCGTAGACTTGAACAATATGTAAATCAAACCACAATTTAACTAATTTTTGAGGAAAAGGGTGACATTCCGTAAAGCGTGTGTACTCATTTTTGTTGTGACGTTTAGACAAAAGAATATGCAAATGCGAGTTTTAAGACTACTTCCAGGAATAGAGCGGAATGAAAGAATGGATATGAAAATGAGGAACTTTACTCTCTTTTTTTATATTTAATAAAGTTCTGAGTGATGGCGAAATTGTTGTTTCAAATATAGTCGATTATATAGTAAAGCAGGAGAGTGCTACATTGGAGGATGGGGAAATTTAAATTTTTAAATTTTCAAAGCAAATGGTATTTCAAAGTAGCAAATGAAATGATATTTCTCAACCATGATAAGGTTGAATTGCTCTTGCAGTGTGGCTTTCTCAAGAAAATGTTACAATTGACGCCAACTAGATATTGCGAAGAGCATTTAATTTGACGTTGATGATTTGCAGTTTAATTGATTAAGCTCTTTGGAGAGACAAAGTTTGTCTTTTTAATAGTTAATTAGTAGTTAGTAATAGTTAGTTTTAATAGTCCACATCCCCTTCCGAGGTTGTAGTGTATTTACACAAGACAGAGAAATGATCGCGACGAATCCAATTCTATACGTGAATTTATTTCGCATAAGGGCATCTAATGTAAATGAGAAAGAGAGAAGTATTTTCTAAGATCAAGTTCAAGGGAGAGTTGCATATACCCTAATGTATGAATTTTGCAATTCTGCAACCCTAAATCTTTTAAACTTTAGAGTCCATCATTGAGAATTATACTGCAAAAATTGTTCAAAAAATGATTCTATAGCACAAATTGTGAAGTTGAAGTTAAATTCTTTAATTTAGTATATGAATGCATGCAGTAGTTTATGATAACAGGAAAAAAAACTCAGGATAATTAGGAGGTTAAACAATGTTATTATTACATTATTTACAAATTTTTGTTTTGGATTAGTTTCTAATCATTCTCTAGTTATACTCTTATTTCTATATAAAAACTTTAATGTTAACATATACTTTGCACTTCCGTTTTCAAAGCAACTCAAAATGGTGTTTGAGATTGAGATATATAAATATATATATATAATTGGGTTGATATTATTCAATTTGTAACAATTTTAGAACCATATCATTAGCACTCAAATTGTCGTCGCCGATAATCTTTTGTTAAAACTGTCGTATTTTTTTTTAATTTAAGTTTGATTTGATCACCGTCACATTACTTGAATACTTGGACTTTGATTGGTAGAGAGATCAGGCGTCTCATGGCGGATCAACACTCTGCACGTCCATTATATATACTGTGGAATGTGTTCATGATTTTCACAATTGTGTTTTGTTTAAAAAAAAAATATTGAAAATAGATGTGATTTTGACACTAATTGTACTCAAAATAGTTTAATTTAAACATAATGTTTTGTATTAAAATAGTTTTACCGTATTATATTTTAACACTGAAGGCAGCATTTACATTGATGTTACATACATAGCATTTCTCAATTAAAAATTCAAATTTTATAAACTTCAAAACAATATAAAAACCGTCAAATAAAAAGAAATTATGTGTACAAAATTCAAAATTGTTAATTTTGTTACCTTAATGTTGTATTCCAAAACGTTTACCCTTATCAATGTCGCTGAATCTATCCAACAAAATCAAAACTACGCAACGTAAGGAAGCTTTTCAACTTCATTACAAAAAATTGAAAAAATTGAAATTGCATAAATTGTAAACAAAATTTACAAATATTAACTTTTGAAAACAACTTTCATAAATCGAAATATTATCAAATTCAATAATTGCAATTTGTTTTACGTCTTTCCTCTACAGAATGACATTAGATTTAATTTTAATATAAGTTTACAACGTAAAGTGACAAATTTCAGTGAAATGAAAACAGCTAGAAGGAAATCCCACGCAATGTTAAACGTCAAATCGGCTTTGCTTTAAATGTAATAGAATTCACTAATTTGAACCTCACAGCCGGCGTAGCTTTCAGAATTTTTGTAAGATACTCTTCTTGTTTATTATCCGTGTCAAAGGCTTGTTGCAGATTTCGGGGATACTGGAATTTTGGCATTGTTTCAAGTTTGAAGATAAAAAAGCAAAAAAATAGAAAAAAAACCTATAGAAGCAGGGAATGCATTTGCTTAATACTGAATTGCGGCTAAATGAACTTGGATAAATCATGCGCCAAATTATTAGTTTGATATTTGGCGTAAGAGTTGGCGGTGGTGGCCTAGTGGTTGGAGCTTCAGTCTCTCTCTCTTCACTAGCAAGCATGAGAACGGAGGTTCAAATCACTCAATCAAACACAAAAACGTCTTTGCTGTTGGTTTTCTCCTTAAATGAATTAGCTTGCCTTTGTGCTTTAGGCCCGTAAAACAGCGGAATGTTACGGATAGTCTGTTGTGCCCGCATTATAACAACATCTATACTAATGAGCTCCTTATCCTTACCTCATCCCTACCCTTTCTTTTATGTTGACCATCCGCTCTGCGCGAATGTCAAATAATGTTCCTTCACCTTTGCAAAATTTCTGTTAGTTTAGTTGAAGAAAAAGATATGAATTCCTTATTTATTTGTTTTCTTATTTATATAGATTTATTAGCTAATAATAAATGCTGTGAAATACGACATTTTTTATCAACAGTATAAATTGTACTAACGAAATCTTCAATCTCAAATTTGCCTACCACTTTAAATTGTAGTTCTATTTGAGCAACTTTTTATATGTCTCTTCAAATTACTTTTATGGTTAAATTTTGCCGGACATTGATGACACGCGAAGTTTTTTACACCTGAATGAACTGCACGTCTGTGATTTACGACATCGTGTTTTCTCTTAAACTGTTTTGAACAACCAGGAAAGTCGCAACTGTAGGGCCGCTCATTGGTGTGCTTCTCGACGTGGCGGCGCAGACTGCCGATATCCCAATGCTGGTAGTTGCAAAATGAGCAGCAAAGCATTTCTCCGCCATGTTTCTTAGCATGTTGGTTGAGATTTGCCCTTGTGGTGTAGCCTCTATTGCATACATTGCATCTGAATGGTTTCTCTCCCGAGTGCGTGCGCATGTGCATGTCCAAGTGCGACGCGGTTACGCTTGCCATTCCGCATATGTGGCACACGTGATCACTACGTCTTGTGTGAACGAGGCAGTGGCGCCTGAGCCCCGCCGTGTTCGTAAACTCACTTCCACATTCTTCACATTTGTGCAAATTCGTTCGAGTATGAAGAAAGAAATGTTCCTTGAGATTTGACATTTTAGCATACTGCTTGTTGCAGGTTGTGCAAATGAATTCTTTCTTTCTCGACAGTGACATGTTCAACGTAGTTTGTGCGTGTGCTCAACTTACAAGCTTGAAATCTAGGTTCATGAAAAAAAAGCATTTAAAAGTATGAGAAAAACTAGCCAGACAATCCTGCCCTATAAAATTGCATAACCTAAATTGAGTTGAGTCAATACGGCATCTTTGTAGGCTATACTAGTTTCTTGTTATTTCAACTAAAATTTTTATAAACATTTTTTGTGAGGAATTTATACGATTTCAAAATTCCTCCTGTCTAATTTAAAGCGGATACTTTGATTGCTTCTGTCATAGAAAGGGCTTGCACGGTTGTCTCATAGCAATTTGAAACAGAAAAAAAAACGCACAAAAAGTAACCAACCTGGATTCGAACGTATAACAAAGCGTGTCCCCAACAGTCCGCGAATTCCACTATTGGTCCTTCAAGGCCCGTTTAACGTGCAATGTAGCCGCGCTTACTATTTTTTCACTTTAACACAGATCTTTTTTTTATAAATTACTATTTCTGATGTGTTGCAAGTAAGATTGACTGAAGAACACTAAATAGGCATCAGTTCACCGTATGTAATGGGCCAAATTTTGTTGGAATTTTACACATTGAGAAAGGTGGCGAGAATGGTTCAGAGATAGGTATATATTAAAATCGTAATAAAATAGAAAAATTATATTCGTTTACATTGCCTTTGGCATAAAATTCCTCGCACAATTAATGTCACAAAATTAATAATGCGCTAAACGATTGTTTACAATGTATTGTTTGTTTAGTGAAAATGTTTTGGATATAGTCTAAATATTGGATAACGGTTGATAAAGTTTTTTTCATAACAGTGCTACGTTATCTTAAGTACGTACGTACGTTCTTAACTACTTAAATTAATTTTAATTGCATATTTTGCAGTCTTTTGATTTGAATCCGAACACTTGTACTTTTCAAAATAAGGTAATTTTTTTTAAAAAAAAGAAAGAAAAGACAACAACAACAAACAAACAAACACCTATTTCGTTAAAACTATAGCAATCAAAAATGTATTACACTCGGGAAAGTCCTTTCATAAAGTAGGCAATTTCAAAGTGTCTTCTTATCAAAAAAATTCAGTTAAAAGCGTTTTCATGCTTTTCTTTAGGAAGTTAGCCAATTTCGAATTTCATGAGGTGTATAATGCGGACTCTTAACAAAATCAATGAATGTGAACAAAAAAAGGCAGTATTTAAAATCATAAATGAAGCAAAATACCCTATAAATAAGTTTGTGCTGTTTTGCTTTATTGTTTTGATACTATTAGATACAAAAGTGCAGGAAATGCAAGTGAATACAAATGACAGCAAAATTGACTGTATGTGTATTTATCTAGGTGTATCACTAGCTGAGTTTCTTCATCACTTTTGGGAATTCAATCCACATGTAGCGAGGGCATGCGAATTTACGAGCCTCTTCGGGTGTCAACTGATAGATTCTACAATGTTTAGGTTGATGTATAGGTCGGCTTAAGTTTAATTAATTATTGCGTTACCGTATAAATTTTGAGCTTTGCGTCTTCATGACTCAAGATTTAACATAGAAATTTTAGTTCAACTTCAATATTGAATAGTAAAAAGTTTTGTTTTTTTACTGTGTATCTTTTCCAGCTTGGGAGCACTAGAATAATCCTTGGAACCTGCAGCAGTCACCTTTCTAGTCACAACAGTTCCAGAAGCTTCTTTAACTTTGTACTTTGTCCAATTGAAGGCGTACTTGGGCTTTGCAATCCGCCAAAACATTTATCCAAAACATTTTCCAAAGCATTTTCAGTAAATATTAGTCATAGTTTTTCACTACCACAATTTTGCAAACAAGCAAGTTAGACCAAAGTTCTCAAATTAAAACCTAAATTTAAGCCATGTTTCTCAAATTCTAAAACTTACAAGTCTTTTCCAATTTTCAAAATTTCATTTTTTCAAAATTCCAAACTTTTCATAATTTGCTACAAACCACATGCACGCTAGTAATGCCGTGTGTCTATGACAGCACTGAATTTGCAATTGGCTTTGCCTAACTCCACTTTAGAACTATAGTTTATTGGGCCATACTACATGTGAACAATGTATTTTGCACTCTTTTCCTACCACTTAGGCTAACCTAATCAACCTAACCTAAATGTCACTCATAAAGTTTACAATGTCAAAACTAAAGTGGGATGTGCACTGAACTTTTACCATAAGTCCTTGGTGGAACCTTACCTAACCTAACTTAGAATTTTTAGAGTAACATCCAACTAAAATATAGTGTTCTTCGGATTCTTCTGACAAAAACACGCACAATTGTTAAACTTTTTCAAAAAATTTGCAAATTTCCCGCGATCTTACTCATTTGATTACTGTAAGAGTTCTGGTTTTGTTGACCCGATGAATCGGCTTCAGGAACTTGAAACGGAGTACGAGCGGCACGGTTTGCGTCGTTTCTAAACTTATTGAAACTGGCTGGAGCGTGCAGCCCGCCTTGAAATGAAGCTATGGGCATTGATATTGTAGAATAATTACAGTGGCACCTAAGTTTGTTCAATTCAAAGTGACGCTTTTAATTAGGATTATAATCATTCTACAATTAGGCTCTATTTAGTGCCCAACTAACCTAAATTAATTAAAAATGAAGACATCTAATAACTTATTTCACGTGACTCTTTACGCTATGTATCTTTGATTCTATTTTTTTAATAAATTATTTTTATAGATAGTAGCAAATATAAATATGCAGATTATAACTTATACAAACTCTTAAGTTATTCTTAAAACCTAAATTTTCTTGGGCTTTTCAAACTGGCCGCCAAACCAAAGAAACCGGTATTTTTCTTTTTGTCCATATATTTTGAAACAAAAAGTTTTGATGATCTCAATGACTCCGGTTTCCTCCGGCCCCTTGTGGCATGTTGTAATATATTGTTGGAATGTGCTAATTTTATTACAAACGCACGAAACTTTGTTAAGCGCCTTTGCTGCGCCATACTAAACGACCAATACTAAATTTCATACCCTAACTATTACATGTATAAAAATATTAACTTACTTACAATTAGTGCTAAAAACGTGTAAATATTTCTTTCTATATACAAAATGGGGAAAATAGTTAAATGTATTCAAAAGCAAAGCGATTCAATTTTGATTCTTCGCAAGGTGGTAAATTTGATTTAATTAGCATTGATGGAGCGGACGCTATTGGAGTATCATTATGTGAGAAGCAGTACAAAAATGGATGCAGTAATTGCTTGTTTGTTTCTGTGAAGCAATAAAAATATATTACTGTTTGAACAAAGGCACTAAAGCTTGAGTGAAGTAGTTAAATTGAGCCCAATTTTGAAAGCAAGTGAACTTTCTCGACTGACATGATGGAAGGAAGTTTTGCTACAATTTATTATTTTACAATTGATTTGATTACATAAGTTCGGAAACGAATTAGACGCAAGAGGGCCCAAATAAATTTTTACAAATTTCTACTAATCAAGAAACAAAAATCGCAAACGTGCCTTCAAAAAATTAGCTATCAGGTAAACTCAAAATTTTCGAAAGTTAGCTGCTGTAATTAAAAGGAGTATAGCATACAAGTTTAATATTTTGACAAAAGCAGATTGCATTTTTTTTACTACTAATACAAAATTAACACAAGCAATGTTTCGTTGAGTTGATGAAAATTACAATTTTGTAATTATTGATTTGTTTTGTTTTTGAAGGGATTACAAAAGACAAGAAAAAGGTTCAAGTGCAAAATCTGTTGCAACAGTCATTTGTTTAGAGCTTGGTAAATTAATAGACCATGAAACTAATAAATTTTAAATTAGTAAATTAGATAATTACAGTTAATTAACATTAATCAAAGTTAGTTAATTAGTTAGACTGAAATTTAAGTGAATTTTAGAACACGAAACTATGCCCTTTCTTTCGACAATTTTTGATAATTAAACAGCACCTGCAGCATAAGTGACTGTTTCCAGTTCATTGTCCATGCTGGACAATGCGTGACACTGGGTGAGCCACATTGGTTCTCCAATGTGGCAAATAAAACTAACCTTCAAGGTTTATTTTTTCAAGTTAAACCAAACAGACTAAAAGTAGGAACCGGGGATTGCTGTTTTTAAAACTCACTGTTGTGTGAAATATTTGTGAATAAATTAAAAAAAAGGCATTAACAACCCTTTTCTCATTCCAGCTTGCACATAACGACTGTAAAGCCACTTGTTGTGGTGACCAGTGACTTCTGTTGCAATGGACTGCAAGAGTGTAGCCGAGAGGCACTCGAGGAGGAGGAACACTACCGTCCAATCAGAAGCCTTCAATTGTGACATGTGCAGCCTCAACCGAAGTTACCACAAAGTCAGCAATAGTAATACCAACATTAGTAACTGCATTAACTTCCAATTCGCAAAATTAATGCGAAGTTTAAGGCTTGTTGATTACAGTTGAAAGTTAATGTAGATCCACAAGATTAGGATTAGAACATTGCATTGGCTTTGGAAAAATTAGCTAAGGCACAACTCACAATTCCATGCCTGAAAAGGTTTCAGATTTATTTTGCCCAATATTTTGTACCATTTGTTTTGTATAATTTATTATTTGGATAATCCACACATCCATTTTTTTTACGCCAGGTGAATTTTTTGTTTTGAAACTAAACTATGTTAGTGACGATTTCCATAAACACTTTCAAGTTCAACAGGCAAAGGAAAGCCCCGAGAAAGTAATTCCAAATAAGTGGAACAAAATATAGAAACTTAAGAACTAAAACGTGTAAAATGAATGACTGGGTACAGGCAACAGAATTGAATTGTTAAGAATTTTGGTACAAAGCTCCGGTTGTGTAAGCTGAACTGAATCTAAAATTGGAATTTTTGTTTTCGAAACTATTTATACCAAGCAATAAGTTTTCAAATTCAAATGTGTTGTTCAAATTACATTGTCAAAAACATTTTTGCAGTAGTTTTGTCTTTAGATTTGTCACGGGAGCTATATTATTTTATTTATACGAGTCAAGTTAGAGTAAATTTATTTTGGCCAGGTCTGACCAGCCTTAAAATTTCAGAAACCGTAAGGAATAGGGTCCGTCAACACAGCATACAGCATACACCAACACAGCATACATCATACGCAAACTGCCAACACAGCATACGTTTCCAGCATACGGCGTATGCTGTGTTGACGCA
>JAQFYP010000045.1:0-50521 GCA_034694865.1 Bilobella braunerae
TGTGACTAATAACTACATAACCTATGGTCGCGATCGCGGTGTCGACGAGGTCGTTGGCATCGTGGTCGTGACAATATTGAAGCGCACCGCTCTGCAAAGGGTCAGGCCCAATTAGTGCTCTTATTTACAACTAAACGATTGGCATATTTTTAAAAACCAATGCCGGCCTGAAAAGTTTTGGCCAATGTCATGATTGACAAACCTTGATATGGGCTAAGAATACCAAAGGTGCCAATTTATGAGGAATGAAAATTCAAATTTTCAAATTTTGAACTTCCCGCCAAAAATATCCAGCGCATTCTACCTATGGAGATTTTGAGACAATTTCCCCTTCACATTACCAAAAAGAGGTCATTTTGAGGAGCATAATTAGGTGACAATTGTTTATTTTCGTTGCCATGCTATCTCCTTGTCGTATCCAAGTGCTCAAAAATCCACTGTGAGTGGGGGTTCTGCGTATGTAAATTAGAAACTTCAAATAAAAGTAGAAGTGCTCCAGCCTTCACTCCAGTCACCTCCCATTGATGGGCATTTGAAGATGTGTTGTTAAAAAAAAAGATTCCTTATTAAAAATTAGGGAGCGACGTAGACTAGCTAAAACGGCCTCTCCTAAGACAAAGGACAAAGAGCCGTAAAGATAAGTTTACTAAAAGTCTAAAATGTGGACCTTGACTGACATTGGCTAAATAGCTTTAGAAATATTTAATTTTACCATACGGCACCAAAATTTCATTCGTCGTAGGACGGGATCTTTTGGATATTGTCATATAATAGCGCAACTCATTTAAAAATTAATTTTAATTTAATTTTTAATTCCAAATTAGTTTAATCCAATTCGCAAATCCTAGTTCCGCAAAACTCAAAACACAAAAAATCAAAAGTTTTACAAGTTGTAGCTCGACTTTCAAATTTTCAGGAGTCGAAAAAGTTGGGACCAAACGCCGGTAAATTTTCCGATCAAAAATTGTTGGCCAAGTACATTGGTCCACTGCGAAACTTGACTTTGGCCCATGACAGCTTCTTCTGTTAAAAACCTGCCTTAAGCGTCGGCCGCACACTTCCCTTCAGTACCAAGCTTGACACACCGAAGGGTCACGTTGGTGCGGTTCGGAACCTCTACTTTCCGCGGGAACATTGTCCCGAAAAGTGTCGACCCTCGTACGGAAAAAACTGGATTCATTGCTAACGCAGCGCTAGAGATGGGCATTTTAAACATTGTTGTTGTTTATTTTCGTGAAAAATGGGATAACTCTTTGCTACTTAAATGCTAAGACACGAGACTCCTAAAATAAACCCTGTCCTAGAATTGATTGACTAATATTTCGGCGGATTCTGCGCCAAAATACATACTAGAGAATAATTTTTAGCAAAATAGAACGCTAACCTATGAGTACGGATATACTTTGCTGTGTTTGTAAAGGTCAATGTTGTTGAGTAAAATATAAAATTACGATATTTAGAAGGTTTAGAAAATCTCGACATAGTAAAAGTTCTATTAACGCACTGCAGTAGAGCTATGAATTAAACCTAAGGTCATCGTATTTTTAATTTGTGATTTTGAATACACTCAATTTGTTCTTCGACATATGTGCAACTTAGGTGTGTCAGTTGCAAATATAGTGCACATAAAGCATAGCACTAGCTAATTTGCAAAAACCAAACTTCAGTGTTTTTTTTTAATTTCAAACGCTTTTCATTGAATATCTTGAAATTAAGATTCAGCCAAAAAGCCTGTCTTAAGATAACTTGATCTCACGCAAAGTGAAATGTGACGCAGGTTGAGCAGTGAAGCGTTGGAGAGATTTAGCTTGCTGGAAATCCCAGAATCACTTGACATTAATTATCGATCAAAGCCATGCAAATTCTGATGATAGCATAGATTGGGTCAGAAAAAAAATATTGCTAATTTTTATCTTGTAAGCAAATAAGCCTGCAAATAGGAACACGGATTTGGTAGCAGATCAATACCGAGAATACCAATACCTAGAAAACCCATATTATGTTTATGGTCGTTCTCGGTTTTGGTTTTCTCGGTTATGGTTGTTCTCGGTTATGGTTGTTCTCGGTTATGGTTTTCTCGGTATGGACAAGAATCCACGGATTTCATGTTTTATTTCTGGATTCTTCTTAGGACGGGCATTGTTTGGCTACTCTGAAGTATTCCGTGAGCGCCAGCTAAAAATTAAAACCCTTAAGCGTTGCCAAGCAATGGGATAGTGTGATATTATATATTCAACTTTCTTTGTAACCAACTAGCCAAACAGCCCGTCCTAGTACAGTGGCCAGTACTCCTGTGCTCCCCTACTCCATTTACTTAAAAACAACAATGTGTTTGTAAATAGTTACCCACATCATATACATAAGCGAAGAGAAACGGTGTGTGCGCTACCTGAAAAACCTGAAAAAGGGTTCTTTTAGAAAAGGATCGACTATCTGAAAAAAAGGTTCTTTTTAAAAAAAAAAAAGGTCGACTATCTGAAAAAAGGTTCTTTTAAAAAAAGGGTGGATTACCCGAAAAAGGGTTCTTTTAAAAATCAAGACATCAATGACTCAAATCCGCAAACAGATATTTGAGATATATTGACTCGGACTGGGACAGACAGACTGACAGGAAATATAAAGTAGCTTTCGCTCCTGATTTTTAGTTAAAGTAATAAATTTAATGTGAAGTTGAGACAAATGAGAACTCTCTTTGTCTAAAATGACGGAATTGATAAGTTAAGTATAAGATAAGTATATGCTAACTTTGCTCTTAATTAGTTCTGCCAACCAATCAACGTGCAGTGATGAGGCAACGGAGGCGGGGCCACGTCAAAAAATCATTTCGTACTCCCTGTTTTTGGAATCCGAACCGCCTTCGGAAGAGCGCTTTTCAGAGGTGGCGTTAGTGGAAGGTGTCAAGTTGAACCTGGGTGACATGCGCACCTTCTACCCTCCAAATTGGAAAATGCGCCTCCACTCCGATCTACCGCCAAACCACAACCAACACACACGTGACCTCATTTGCAACCACAGTGACCTCTTCTGGTGTCATGTCACCCAAATCAAGGAATTCGGTAACCTCTGTCTTGGCTTGAGGCTCATGACCGAGCTTCATCGGCGTATTTTTGTTAGGTAACCTTGCCGAGATCCCGAGTCGAATCTGGCGGTTTCTGCCCTTAGGTGACCCCTTGGTGGATACCTTCGTGAATCGTGACCTGGACAGTGACATCACTGGAAAAGAGGGCCAAGCTGTGGTCGAGTGGCTGGCCCTGAAGTACCCTGTCCATGTCACGCGGGACCACCCATCGTTGCTGGAATGTGGGGTCTACGACAATCGCTTCTTTCGGCGCAGCAGCGGAAGACGCTGCAAAGCAACATTTTAAAGGTAAGCATGCATTAGAAGTAGGAACACCCTAATTTCCACACTATTCATCGTACGCGCGAATTTCCAAGTGATATGCACATTTTGTTTTTCCGTTTCTGTTAAAGAACCGGGTTTCTCCGTTGCCGTTGTTAGAGAAACGGATGCTACGTTTTGTTAAGTTAGGAAGACGCAATGCTTTTATGTTAGTTTGGAAACGGAGGTAAAAATTCCTTTAATATAAAAGAAAATTAGTCGTTTGAACTCAACTAATCGATGCATATATTTTGGAAGCAAAGCAATTATCTGCGTTTCTATTTCGTTACTTTTCCGTTTCAAACAACGAAACGGAAACGGAAACCCCGGTTATCGCCTCAAGCTTTTAAAATCGTTACTTCAAGGTAATTTGCTAACGGTAAGATTTTCGAATTCGTTTTTTATAAGTATGTATAGTATAATTTATCTACCAAGGTGCGTTTTTTTTTTATTTTCGTGTAACCGCCCAAACGAAGTATTAATATAAGGCAATTTGGTGAGTGAGCCGTGGTCAAGCACTATTGCGCATGCGCGAAAATACTAGACTTAAGCACCAGAAGGGGCTCCCTAATTGGCTGATCATGCTGACCAAAAACAAATCATATCGAAACAACTAAATATTCCGTTTTTAGGTACGGCGAATGTAGCTATCACATTCAAATAAGTAAAAACGATTCCTAATTGGCTAATTGAAATTAACAATCAGTAAAAATTAACTTTTGGAAATTGAGTTTTACTTGGAAATGGGGGTCTTTATGCACGGAGAACCTAACTATGACATTTAAATAAGCTCAAATACGATTCCTAAATACTTATATTGTAAGTAACAATTGGTATAAATTAACTTTTGGAACTTGAGTTTTACATGGAAATGGGGGTTCTTATGTACGCAAAACCTAACTAGAGCATTTAAATAGCTAAAAAAATATTAATAATTAGGTAATTGTAATTAACAATTAGTAAAAATTAACTTGAGTATTGAGTATTGCATTGGAATTGTTTTTTATGTATGTTGAATCGAATCTAGCTACTGCCATTAAATTGATAAAAATTATTTCTTTTTTAGTTTAATTTAGCTAATTGTGATGGGAAAATGAGCCTCTAACAATAAGGGTAATCCCCGTCTTATGACGGGCACGCTAGCATGTATACAAATGTTGAAACTCAAACGGCATTTAGCAAAAGATCTAGAAGTTGTAAGTGGAGCTCATACTGTAAACTATTTTATCTTTATGTTTCATACAGAAAGATTGATTTTGAAAGGTCGTTTTGAGGTCAAGGATGAATATTGGGGGTGAATTAGGCCTCAAAAGTCATCGAAACCATCTTAACATGGAAGTACGAGAAAATGGTTTAACGCCCCCGTAACTTGCTTTTATTTTTGTTTCATAAATAGTTGCTTAACGATTGTTTATCTGTTTAATTTTGTTAAATTTGTTTAATTTAAATTTAAGTTTAAACGCGTGTGTCGTCATCCTCTTCTTCGTCACTACTCTGTCTCCTACCGGAGCCGCAGCGACCCCAAATTTTAATATTTCGGAAAACGGTGTCATCGGTAGTTGAAGGCTTTGCGTCACGTGACTTCCTACATGTTTCTGGTCCTTCGCCCCCGCTTCCAAGGGCAACATCCGAAAAGTCACCATTTTGTGACACCGGTGACATGTCACGCTCACGATCCATAAATCGGCTCTCCGACTCCTGCCGTGCTCGAAGCATTTCGTGCTTGATGATGATTTCACTCGTGAGGTGGTTTTCGTGCCGAATTCGCTTCTGCAGTTCCTTCGGAACGTCAGGAATTATGACTTTGAGTAGGAGGACGCACATCGAAACGATATTCTAAATAAAGAAAAAACATTAACCTAAAACCGAATTTTCGAAATGTAAAATATTTCCAAAAATCAATGCTATGAAAACCTTTTTTTTAATGATAAGTTGACATTACATTGTCGTTGACACTTTTACATTACTTACTAAATAGTGGTTGACACTTATACATTATTCTTTACATTGTCGTTGACACTTTTACATTATTTACTAAATTGTGGTTGACACTTTTACATTATTTACTAAATTGAGGATGACACTTTTACATTATTCTTTACATTGTCGTTGACACTTACTTGAAAGACTAGAACGAAAATGAGTCTGGCTGCAAGGACTTTCCAATAAAAATTTGAATTGGTGTAGCGCTTCTCCTTGGGAACTATTTCATGGTTGAAGGCAAAGGCTTGATACCTGAAATTAAGTGACCCTTAAGTACCCTCACAAAGGACACTTCTCAAGTACTCACAAAATAGCCAACAACTTTTAAGTGCTAATTAAGACTTGTACGCGTTTCGAAAATTTTAAAGAAGCCGTTTTAGAAAAAAAAATTCAAAGCTCTTCAAAGTAAAGCAAACGTCTTTCAAAGTAAAGTTAAAAGAGGTTTTGAAAATATTTTTTTTTAGAACAAAGCGTTTTTTTTTTTTTACAAAAGATTGTTTTAGAACTAGGCGTTTTTTCGATAAATAGAATATTTTAAAACAAAACATTGCTTATAATAATTATAAAATAGTTTTAGAACAAAGATTTGCTTAATTATAGATTGCTTTAGAACAAAGAATTGCTTAGAATTACAGATTACTGTAGAACAAAACGTTGTTTAGAATTACAGATTGTTTTCTAACGAAACGGTGTTTAAAATTGTAGTTTTTTTTTTTCAAAACGTTGTTGAGAACAAAATGCTGTTTAGTACAATAGATTGTATTAGAACAAAACGGCAGCTTACCAACAAATTCCTTGCGCATTAGCTTGGTCAAAGAGAGTTCTGTTGCCAGAGGGCAGTCGCGGCCGCGTGTCGTTGTGAAAATCTGTAACGTCGAAGGAGACGAGGGAATGTTCAAAGTACGGAATCCCGTCCTCCGTGTCGCGCAGAATGTAGTAGAGTGCTTTGGGGACGAAGTTCGACGTAAATGCAATGATGAAGGCGTTGGAAATGACAGCGATGCGGGATATGGTGTCCAGGATCCCGTACCAGATCCCAATGGACTTTGACCTTTGACCCACGGGTCGCCTGTTGTAAATTAGCATTTTGGTAGCGTCCAATCGCATCTCCAGTATATTGTTCAGGAGAGCGAAGAGAGGAGCCAATGGGAAAGCAGCCACAAAAATTGTAACGAATCCGTACTGCATTACTACGAGAAAAAAAACTTATTAAACTTAATTTAAACTTTATTAAAAAAAAAAACTTTTGTATAGAAAATACTCTCAAAGAATACTTCATCTGTTTAAATATACTTTTCGAAAACAAAATCATTCTTTTAAATTTTGAAATTTTGAAAATCTTTTTTTATTTTAACATTTTCAACTCTTTTTTTTATTTGACATTCAACTTTTTTTTAAAGTTTATCAAAAATGCCTTATTACTCATTTCCAAGTACTCGCTGAAGAGTGAGCGTGAGTGCCATGACGCAAGCTTGAAGTCCTTGGACCACTGTGTATGGAACGCCGGTCGCCGAGTTCTTCTCCGTTTGGAAGCGACCATGACCTTGAATGTCGTGACCCATTTCTCAATGACCCTAAATGACCCCAATAGTTGACCTTTTGACCTTTGAACTAAATTACACTATATACTCACGGCGTGGTCATCTCCAGTATGCCGCCCATGATCTGCTTGCCGACCATAATGATGGCGAGCTGAATGCAGAGTTCAGTCATGCACCCGGCTGGACCGCACTACAAAACATAAGCGGAAATATTGTGTAATGTTAAAATTAGTTAATTACAAATACAATTTCCTGAAATGTTAATTAGCTAATTACGATTTGGTGTAATGCAAATTAGTTTAATTTCAATTTCGTGTGATACATATTAGTAAATGGCATTTACCCTTTCCCTATTAAGTAAATTGGAAGTTTGGTTAGGAGCCGTTGAGAATCGACCTTTGAAAAACGCAATGTAGAAAATTGATGAGTAGAAATTGACAAATTGGAGCAAGAAGATTTTCAGCGTCAAAGCGTCATCAAATTCAGTTTGAGTCCTGTGCAGTTCTAGTTCCGTAAAATACTGTGCAACCCCTCGATATATCTAGAGTTAATTTAATTAAAATTAAATTTGGTTAGGTCAAAGGTCAAGTGAGGTCAAACCAAGTTGAAGATGCAGATGACGACCAAGTTGATGAATGCTGCCGAGGCGCTGACAAGCATAAGCGATCTGCTCTGCAGCTCCGGATACCTGTCAAGTACTTGAATCATCGTGATTCGATAGGCGATCACTCCTACGAGCACCGCCGCGGCCAAACTCACCTGGCGGCAAAATTCAAAAGAGCCAATTAGCGAACAGTTAAAAAACCAAGCAAAAACCTTAAGTTTTGTCCATTAGTTTTGAATTTGTTGGTAATTTCAGTGAGGCCAAAAATCGTTAGAATCAAAATCAATTAAAAGAATGCATTTTCTTCTTTTCAGAAAAAAATGTAACCTTTTTCTTTTCTTTTCTTTTTTAAAAAAAATAACATAACTTTCTTTTAAATGCATTGTTTTTTTTTTTTAATTTTAATATTCTTGCCAAAAATAGGACAGCCGAGAGGCTGAGGAGCTGGAGCGGAACCCGTGTTTTCCAGAAGGAGATACTCGGCTCCGCCGCGGCGGTGACGTCGTCGGTGGACAGCTTCTTGAGGCGCTTGAGCCGTGACAAGTACTCGAGCCGCGGCTGCTCCTCCGTGATGTCAAAGGTCGACAGGTCCCACTTGTGCGTGATTTTGGCCGAGTAGCGTTTCCAGAATTCTAAGAAAATGGCGGCTGGAACGGTTTAACAAAAACTGTGAAACATGAAACTCAAAACACAAAACAAAGTCGTATATCAAATTTTGGAAATTTTATTGAAAAACTTTTTTTTAATCATAAATTTACCCCAGAATGACATGAGAACAGCGAACATCACTGTCGCCTCGTTGTCGAAAACGTAGGTGAGCTTGGCAAAAGTGCAAGTACTCTTCAGTGCCCAGTACTGACACACGCTGCACAAAGGGCACATGATATGGGTATCATTATTTTTGCCATCGTTGCACACCCGCTTGCTATTAAACAAATTTTAAAAAACGGTGTTTTAAAAACCTTTTTTTAGAAAAACCTTAATTTTTGTTCAAATGACAGCCCCTGCGGCCTGGGCTAAGGGCCTCTTACCTATAGTCATCGTCCCCAACGGTACCGATCCCGTAGACGAAGCAGAGGAATCCAAAAATGGATGCGGGTATGAGCATGCGCGTGTAGAATCCGAGCCATGCGAAGTAGAGCCCTACGTTGACGCCGAAGTACTCCTTGATGTGGTCCAGGGGCTGGCACTTAAGGGAGTTCTTAAGGGACGCCCACTCCTTGTAAAGTAACTGCCGCTGCCCTGGGCTCTTCAGATCACCCTGAGGTCACATTAAGGTCATTAGAGGTCAAAGGTCACAAGTACTTAAAGGTCAAGGACCTTACGTCATGCAAGGGGTAGGCGGCGCAGTAGGCCTTGTCATGGATGAGGCGCTCAATGCCGAAGGCCGAGTCCTCCGAAGGGTCGTCGGAGAAGCGCTTGCGGCGAATAATAAAGTCAACGATACTTGAGCGCATGCTCTGCGTAAAAAAGTCCTTGTCCTCTACGTCAAATCTACGCAAAACAAAAATGGCGTCGATACTTTTCACGCTAATTTTGTTCTCAAAATGGCACAAAATAGTAACGCACATATTTTTGCAAAGCTTTAAGTTTAACTTAAGCTAATTAAGTACTTAAAAACGTTAGTTAATTTTTAAGTAAGTTAATATTTTGTTCAAGTTAAGTTAATTAAGTTAAATAAGTTTAAGCTTAAGTTAATTAGTTTTGTAGTTAAGTTAATTACAGGTATTCTTTGTCTCGACTGTAGATGGCGCTGAGGCGGAGATTGAGCGGCGGAAACTTGCAGCGATCGTAGTCAACTTGCTTATGGAACCAGTTAAGTGCTCGACTGAGGCGTGACCTGTATCCCCCACCTTGATTCTAAAGCGCACATCAAGTTTCAAAATTCAAAAACAAGACCGAAAAGTTCAAAATTTTGAAATTCTTTTTCATAACCGGAAGGAAACATGGAAGACGTGTTTTTACACTCACTTCTGTATGAAAGGATGAAGCCATCTCAGGAGCATCTTCTTCCATCTGAAAGTTTTAAGGCGAGTCATTCATTAATAAAAATTCGCAATTTAAATACGAATTAGAAATTGAAAAATTCCGAAATTTTTGGAAATTGCAAGATATCGGACCCTTCAAAAAACAGGGCTTTTATAATAAATCAAACTTTGAAAACTCGAGACTGAGAACGGATTTTTTTTTCTTCAAAAAAGTTTAAAAATTGCAGAGGGAGGCGGAGACTGAAAATTTCCGGAACGCCTTCATTTTTAGAAGACGTATCCAATTTGACGCCGTGTCAGACCGAGGCGGAGCCTCGAAATTTAAGGGAGGAGCTATGGGTCATTTTGAAAGAAAACTCAAATATCGTTCATCGAGAGGCGGAGCTTAAGCACTTAGTGGGAGGGGCAAAGGATATTGCTACACGAATCACAAACCTCTTTCATCGGGAGGCGGAGCCTAAGGATTTCAGCGTATCTCCTCAACACTTCCTTCGACGCCATGATTTTCACAAAGTTCAAGCTACTCCCCTCCAGCGATTCTCTCTCCAAATTAAGCCCCTCCTCCTCAAGATGGCGCTCGAAAATCCGACGCTTCTCCATCGCTTCATTTTCTTGCTCCGCCTTCTTCGCCGCACTTTTCCTATGGAAAGAACGACCGGAACGCGCAGGACTCAACTCGTCGTCGTCGGATTCTTCATCCTCGGGCACGGTGGCCGCGGCGCCGTCGCCGTGCTCCACCAGCAACTTTTCCCACACCAGAACAAAGTCAATGTGCCTCTGAGGCATTTTGAATGAAACTCTCTGCAAAGTTTTTGCATGGTTCTCCAGACCCCTTTAATTAGGTTAATGAACAATTCCCTCAACCGCAAGCTCTACGTCACGTTGTCCCAATGTTTACACTTATGCAAATGAGTTGAGAAAGAGAAGCAATTAACCACAAATTAATTGTAATCAGACTCAAACCACTTCCCCGTCGGTTGGTCCTTAAGATTTACACAACCGAAAAACTCAACACGCTTTTAAATGAACAGCAGCGATTCGCATCCTTGACCGAAATTGAACCCTTGTTTAAAAAGAATTGTTGCGAAGTGTTCCGGAATTATTTGGAAATCAAGTTGCAGGAAAGCCAGATTTATTTCAAAATGAAGCAAACATTTCAAAATTCTTCCATTTTGAAAATATGATAATTACGATGTCCGTCGCGTTCCTAGATCTTGTTAAAGGCAGCGATGTCGACACTTTGGACCTACAAATCAAAACATTAAATTCATTTCAGAGCGTTAAATGCAATTAACTTAAACTTAATTATATAAACTTAAACTCTGGTTCTTGATTAATTTCAAAGTTGTTTTTGGTATTTAATGTAAGTTTCAAATCAACGCTTACGAAATCTTCGAAGCTCTCAATCTTCTCAGTGAGTTCTTCGACAGAAACCTTGTCATCTTCGACAACGGTTGTGATTTGGAGTTTGTTGATGCCGTAGCCAACGGGTACCAATTTGGAGCTGCCCCAGAGGAGACCGTCCATGACAATGGAGCGAACGGCAGTTTCAAGTTCTTCAAACAAAAAATGAATTATGAATTTTTTTGAATTTTATTTTCCAACACTTTTCAAAAAAAAAGTTTCTAAATATTTTTTTTTGAAAGTATCCTTACCCTTCATGTCAGTCTCATCGTCCCAGGGCTTCACATCCAAGATAACGTTGGACTTGGCAACGAGAGCGGGCTCTGTAACACAAAAAAATGAGATTTGAATTAAAAATTGAAATTCAACTACCGCATAAAAGTTGCAATTACAAAAATGCAAATTGCAAATCTTTGTCTATCACGTGATCACCGGATGTCATAATGTTGATGACATTCGGCAATGACGTAACATTGCAAGTGCATTTCAAAATAATTAATTGATGATGTCACTTACTCTTGGCCTTCTTGGCAGCGTACTCAGCCAATCGCTTCTCCTTGAGAGCAGCAGCCTCCTTGCTCTCCTCCTCATCTTCCGAACCAAAGAGATCAACGTCGTCGTCATCAGCAGCCGCCTTGGCGTCTCCGGCAGCCGGAGTGGGAACCTTGGCGCAAGGAGCTGGACAGGAGGTCTTGACAATGGTCTCGACGCTCTTGCAGCCCGTCTCGAGCTTGGACACACGCTCCGTGAGCTGCTTGACCTGCCCCTCGAGGAGCTCGACCTTCTTCTTGAGGAGTGCGTTCTCTTCCCTCATTTCTGGATCTTCTGAGCTAACTCCACCTGAGGGGAAAGACGACGGAGTAGTAACAGCAGAATTATAACCTAAAGCTGCCTGAATCCCCTCTCGAGCCTTGGCCACTTGGTCGGCGAGGCTGAGGTTAGATGCCGGAGACGAACCGCCGTCGTTTACGTTTACATGAATTTTCACCGCCGCGTCGTCCTCTAACTGAGACGGCGGTGGCACGCAGTTGAGCGTTGGTTTTGTAGTAGTAACAAGTAGTGCAGTAGCTCCATTCCCTTGACCCCGCCTAGCGCCTGTTAGACATGAAGCAAGACAGGTTGGATAAACTTTGTAAAGTTTTGACGTTAACTTTGTGGACAAGAACGGATACCACCAAGAAATCAAGGAGACAAATTATAGGCAAAAACTACAGTAATTAGACAGAAACTACGGAAATTAGGCAAACACTACACAGTAATTAGGCAAAAACTACAGAAATTAGGCAAAGACTACAGAAATTAGGAGCGGGATGAGGGGAAGAACATGCTAAACGTGCAATGAAGCAAAGCGTCAATGATATCGATCTCTTAAGTGCAGTTAACGTAAATCAATTGATACGATTTATGTAATTAGTGTAAGCTTCGGTCATGCGTTCAGCTCTACTCGGTCTTACAGCTTCTCAAAGGCACAAGCCGATCAGCTGCTAAGAAACGATGCGATTCCAAAAAGGCAGGTAGAAACCTACTTCTACAAAAGATGGTCCAAACGAAAGAGGCAAATCACATTGATCAAATCATAATCGAGGTCAATGAGGTCAAATAAAATAAATCTAAAAAATCTAGGACAATTTTAAATGATTAAGATTAATTTGACTTACTTAGACTTTCCTGGAAAACCCGTTCAGCCTCGGCGTACTTGAGAGAGTCAAGAGTGAAGGCAAATGACTGCAAGACCAGCAACTTATTTTCCATCGATATTCAACTCGACCCAATTACTAATTAAGTTGAGAATTAAATTCTCTAACCTGGAAAGTGACACGGGAGTTGACACGACCACGGCGAGAAGGAGAAAGAGACAGGGAACACGTTGTCACTCCTTGTCACGTCCAACTGGCTTCGGCATCTACCGCCGCAGTACCATTATTAAGGACCAATAGGCAAACCTGATTTCTGTCACCAACTTTATACAGCCACTTGAATTAGATTTCATGATACTTGCAATCTAAGCAACTAATTAATTAGACAAAGTTAATTAGCATGATACAATCGACTGATGAACCAATTGTGAAGTTGAATGATCAAGGAATTGTGTTGGGGTCACAAAGGTTCGCATCTTCTCAATTTGAATCTCAAATATGTTCCCGCTTTTTTTCCACTGTATGAAAATTAAGTATTCACTTCATCCTCAGTGGCCTTCAAAACTTGGTAATATACTTTTGAGACATCTAAAGGATCAATCTTCCCATAAGAGAATAGGCTGTGCCAGAGTCTTCTTTCGGTGCAGAAGGGATTTTTAGGAAAGATCACCGGACTAAAAATCAAGGTGATCGATAGATTTAATTAAATTTAACGATTAGTTAATGTACTTAAGTTAATTGAAGTTAATTAGTGTGATTGATTTGCCACAGATCAACAATGCCGTGGGGAGAGTATCCAGCCGAGTACAATGCCAAGGTGCACGGAGCCTATGACCCGTCTAGGTGGTACGGAAAACGTAAGATGAAAGTTATTTCAACTAACAATAAGTGGATCATATGATTTAACGATAAATTGTTATGTTAACAAACTTAGAAACTAATCAGTTGTTCACTTGCTCTAGATTAGTAATCGCAAATTGGGATCGATTTTCGATTGAGATTCGCAATCGCAATTATCAATTTTATGAAAAAGTGAACAGCTGATTAGTTTCTAAATTTGATCTTGAAAATGGCTATTAGAAGTTATTCTGTCAAGAAATATTTGTTTACTTATAGTCACCATTTGAAGAAGCGATTTACTTGCTAGGTCACTGGCAATTAGTAAAGGAATTACTAATTGATGTTTTGTAATTTTAGCCGATACTGCCTTTGGACAGGTAAAGTTGGGTGAGATGTCCAAGTGGATTATGCGTCGGAATTTTTCACCGCCAGCACTCGTGGCAGCGTTCAGTCGTGGTATAAATTTTCTTTCAAGCTAACTTAATTAAGTTATTCAGTACTCCTGTCATCTGATTGTTGTGATGAAAGAATCACACATCATTTCCAAGTTTAAATCGCCTGCTGGCTGAGGAAGGGATAGTACTGATTGATCGTAATGTTCTAATTGTAATGGTTTCTGTACAGGTTGGTGGCGATACACCATGAGATGGCAACATCCGCAGCGAAATTCGTTTGCCGGAACTATGCAGATCATCCTCATGTGGATGGGTGCATTCTATTTGGGAAATTATGCTAAATACCGTAAGTTGAATGTCTAGCCATTTGCAATTGCAATTCATTGAATTTGAAAATTATAGATATGCTTTTGTTCAGAAAATTAATTCCATGTAATATCTTGTAGGAACACATCGTGGATACAAATACCATTGGTAAAGAGCCGGGCCCTGCGGAAGGAAAAATTAATGTCTAGTTCAAAAAGCTCGCTGGATCCTGTCTTCAGCTAAAATCGATCATCCCTCACTTGTAAAATGTAGTAAGAGTTTCAGTGAATACCAAAATGCGAAAATCTGCCATTAGTAAATAACTTAAATTCAATCAGTTCCAAATCGTCGTGTATCTTTATTTCATCATATAACATTATTCCTAAATGTGGTTGGGCATTTAGCAACGTTAGCTTTAACGATTTTCTCCTTAAATACACGAGTCACAAAAAGCAATCGCAGGATTTGTGACTAGGCAGGCACAAATTAACGAATTAATATATTTATCTAAACTAACAATTTATTACTATATTCCAAAACGGAAAAATTACCGAAAGCCAGCTCGAGAATTTTCCATTTCGAGTTCCATGACCATTTTTTTTGTAAGTTTTCAGCAGTGGCTTGGCTTAAGTACCCTTCTAAAGGTCATTGGTGGGTTATACCTTTTGACCACTAGGATTCGACGGAGGTGGGTCTTTAGATGGGTTGGTGGGAGTCGGTGGGGCCTGATCAGAGTTTGGGCACTTGTCATCCACAACTTTGAGGATAATGACGGGACCGCCTCCGCTCGAACTTGCATTGCTAGTCTGTCCAGAGTCTTGTACAGGGGGCACCACAAAGTCGACTGCATTCCACAGTATGGTGTTGAGCCTTGTGAAGATCGAAGGGCCCTCGTCCTCCGGTGGCCTGAGATGGTGCTCTGGGATGTCACCCGTATCAATTGACGTAGATTCAATGTAGTTGAAGGAGGGTACATTGAGACGAAGGGCTCGAAGGAGTTCACGCATTTGCGTCTCCTGCTTCGCCCGAGCAAAGTACAGCTCTTTCAATTCTGTCTGAATACGAGCGAGCTCCTCCTTTCGCTCCGCCTCCTTCAGGGACTCCTTCCTTGTTTGGCGGACGTACTCGAAGGTTAGCACAACTAATCACGAAAGTTAATTGTAATGATTGTAAAGTAAACTGCATGTAACGTAAAATAAAAAAGTAATGTGAAGCAAATTGCATGTAAAGTTTAATTACTTTACCTGCTGCCACCGTGAAAATGATTCCTTCTCCCAGTAGTTCAGCACCCAGTTCAATGGCCATATTTTCGTTTAGTGGAGTAACACTTACGGGCTTTCCTAAGTTCATGGACCACATCTTCAGCTTAACGTCACACCAATGATAAACTACACATGAATCCAAACGTAAACATCAATCAGCTAATTTAAATATAAAACTGATCATCCTAACAAGATAACGAACCATGAGCGAGTTTTAGGGATTCTGATTCTAGACTGAAGTTTTTAAAATGGTATAAATTTGTAATGAACTTACACTGTGCCGGCGGCATGCAGATGTATGTCCTAAAAAAAGGTGAGTTCTTGGCCCGAGCCTTGACAGCGTTTGCCAAGGGCTTCGATACTTGCTTCAGAAGGATAGCACCCAATTTGAAGGCAGGGAAGGCAACCATCCTGAGAGTAACCGATTACGGGTCAAAGGTCAGGGTCAGGAAAATGGCCCGCAAGGATGATGGTACCCTTACAGATCCCCACGAAGGACAAGGACAATTTGGAAGACCTGTGGTGATGAGCAGACAAACTTCAAAAAAAAAATCTTAGATTGTGAATTACGATTTTAAACTTACAAGCAATGTTCCAACGATATTGGAACTGGAGCTCTAGCTGAAGGTCATGTCCTCGCCACTTCTAAAGTTGCTGTTGACCTTTGACCTTTTCGTGTATCGTGAACTAATCGATCTCTAATTATCATTTGATTGATTTGGATTTGATTATCTTGTCAAAAATCACAAGTTATCCCAAGAATTTCTTAATTCAATTCACCTTGTCTCCATTACTTTTAAGTTTGTCTGCCTTTGAATTTTTTTTGTTGAGCGCGCACGCTGAAATGGGTTATGTCAGCAACCGCCCCAAAATGTTGCAAGTTTTTAATACAATAGAAATTTGATGACAATTGCTATTAATTGGTTAAATTATTAATTAAATTGGACTTTGTCTTCTATTAGATTAAAGAAGACGCCGTTAATGATGATCAAAATATTTTATACGCAATTAAATTAATTAGAAAATGTCGATCATACAAAGAGTAAAGTGGCAGCATCACAATTTTACAGTACAGTAATGTCGCTTACATAAAACATAAATGTGTTGACGGAATTAGGTTTAATTAGGTTTACCTTTTGTCAATTTAATTACCTGAGTTAGGTTTTCCGGAAAAATTAGTTATATTTGTATAATTTAGGGGGAAGCTATATATTTTAAATAAATACTTAAATATTTTATATTTAATTAAATTATTCTTAAACTAAGTTTAATGTGAAACTAACTAACTTATGCTCAATCAAGCTTAAGTTTAAATTATTCATCTGAAAATGCGTCAGGCTCTAATCCTGTAATGCACGTTATTCTAAAATGCCGTCATTGCATTTTGCATATGCATATTCTTCTTATAATAATTTGGCTATATGTCATCTGCAGCATTATTTATGGCTTTAACAAATCGTGTGTTCAGGTTTAGTGCTATAAAAGCTGGATTTAGAAAAAGGAAAAGTAGAGTCTTGCGCAACGTGCGACTCAATTTATACAAACAAAATTTGAGCATTTATGATTGATCCCAGGTTAGTAATTAACTAATTATCGAGGTAACCCTTGTATGACGAAGCATTGTTGGCTCTCGAATCAAGTGCCTCTTGGCTTGAGAAGAGGCTTTTTAAATGACATTGAACTAAAAAAAAAACTAACTAAAAGAATACGTGTAGCCTGTAGCTATACTGTAGCCCGTAACCTGTTCTTAGCCCGTAGTAGGTTAGCCTACTGTTGCCCGTAGCCTGAGGGCAAGTCTTAAAGCGACTTAAGTGGCTATGCAGAAAATAAACAATGGTTTAATCTCAGATTGAGTATGAGATTAAAACACCCAACAAAAGTTGGCTCTGAAGTTAGTCTTGTGCGAGGGGAGCTTGTGGTAGGACCTGTTTAAAAAAAATCAAAATTTTAAAAACGCAAATTTTATTGATACAATTTTTGGAAAAGTGAATTTTTTTCTTCTAAATTGTGATTGGGCGTTTGAGAGTGAGTTGGTCACGTGACTTCCGCATTGATTTCTACAGAGAGGCTCGTTGACCTTCTTGGAAACACCAAGTTCCGTGTGTCAACGAAATCAGGACAAAAAACTAAGGAAGAAAATTACTGGGAAATGCTTGTGCAACAACATTAATTAAATTACAATCAAATTCTAGTTTACAACTTTTAAACGCTTCAGTAGAATTCAGTTACTCCAAAATGGTGGTGCAGAACTCTAAAAAGGAAGCCGAGGCCCTCCAAATGGTGATAAACTTAAAATAATTAAAACAAAGTCAATAGAATTTCAAATTTTAGAAAACTTAATCAAATTCTAGAATTCGTATTTAACAAAAATATTAAATCAGTATATTAAAAAAATCTGCAGCGAAATCAATTAACAATAAAAAATACAATTCGTCCAAATTACAGCCACGACTAGTCGAAAAACGCTTCAAGAATTAAGGTTGAGAAGCTAATATACAGAATATGAAATTAAAAAAAAATGTAAAGTAGGTTAAAAATATATATGAAGAAAGCAAGAAAATATTATTTTTTTCTCAACTAAAAATGAAGCTTTCGTTTAAAATTGGTGGAAACGATTTTTAATAAAAATTTGGAAATACTCATTGTACTTTTTAAAAAAATACATGTTGTCGGAATACTTTATTTTAATACTTTGTAATTGGCATTTTTTTTTTAAATAAAATAAAATTTTTAACAATTTTTGAATTTTCTAAAAATTTAGTTTCGGGGCCAAGTGAAGGATTTATGCGTTGACCCAGAAGATCACTTTCTGTTGAGATGGCTCAGAGGTGAAGACATTTTTTTTTTCAAAATTTTGGTTTCAAATACTTTTTTTAATTGTTGACCTAATTAAGTGCATAATTAAGATAATTGAACTGTCTTTTTCTTTCCCTTCTCATTAAAGCCCGGAACTTGGACGTCAAGAAGGCAGAGGAAATGCTTCGAAATGTAAATTAATTTAATTGTACTAAAATTGGAGCAATTTTTTGAAAAAAAATAAATAAATAAAAAAACGTCTTTTTCAGTACGTCGAATGGCGTAAGAACAATGATGACCTCAAGCAAATTCATTTTTGGAAACCGCAAAGTGCCGTTTTAGAAAACGTTCGTTACAAATTTACAGGATTTGACAACGAGGGACGACCTGGTAGGTTGAGTAAAATTTTTTTTTTAATTTAAAAAAAAGAAGGTTTTTTTTATTTAAAAAGTCCAAGATTTGCTCTAGTTTCTTAGCCTACTCTCGCAAGTCCCATTTCTCTTCAATTAACGTAATGCTTCGACATTGAGATCATTTGTGGATAAGCGCCTTCCTTCCTGATTCCCATCTTTTTTCGCACCTTAATTGCAAATTTTTTCCTCTTGTCGCAAATTTTCAGCAATTTTCCTAAATTGTCTCCAATTTTTGTAAATTTCGTTTCGCACAGTCCTCTGGCTGCCAATTGGCCGATGGGAACTTCGTCGCTTAATTTCTGAAGGCTTCAAACCAGATTGCATTCGCTACCAGTACAAAATCCTTGAGGAAATCGCTGAATCTATCGAAATTCAGCGTAAAATTCATGGCCTCAATCAATTCGTGCTCGTAGCTGACAGTGCTGAATTGACCTTTTGGAAATTGGCCAATTACGAAAGTATGATTTCACAATTTTGAGAAAAACGCACTATTTCAGAATTTTCTAATTCTTGAAATTTGAAATTACTTAATTGCTTCATCTCAAAATTTTAAAGCTCTTCTACTTCTTGCTACTTGTCAATTTTGAAAATTTTGAAATTTTAGTTTTGTAAAGTTTTGAAAATTTGTTTTTTAGCTGTTGAGATCATTTTACGCTTCTTCAAGGAATTTGAAGCGTACTTCCCTGAATTGCTCCACAGTTGCTACATTGTTAATAGTAAGTCGCATCCCAGGGGAGGTTAATTGGGGTTTAATTGACCTTTAATTGTTGATTAATTTAACTAATTACCTTTCTAATTACCTCTTCTAGATCCCATGGTATTTTCCTACATTTTCAACCTCGTAAAGCCCCTACTCTCATCCCACACGCTCTCTAAAGTGCAGCTATTCGACTGCAATCCAAACAAATGGAAGCCCATCCTTCTCAATGCGATTCCACCAAGTTCTCTACCAATAGAGTATGGCGGTACAGGCGAAAAAGTGCTGTTCTAAATTTTTAAAATACCTATTTCTTTTTCAACTTTTCAAAAAACGTAGATTTTTGAAACCATGGATAAGTACTTATTTGTACAATGCTCCATTGAAGTTCTAAGTGTAGGACCTCAAAAAAAAAACAATTCTCCCAGAGATTTCATCATACGCGCCGCAAACATGTAATAGTAAATTAATTTTAACATAAGATTCTTAAGTGCTATCGAATAGAAATGATTGCATGTTCGTAATAAAAGTTTCTGAAAATAAAACTTTGGATTTTTTGTGTGTTAAAAACTGAAGCATAATTTTATACTTAAATTTTAAAATTTGCGAAAACTATTTTACGACTTTCATGGTCAATAATGGAGAAACCTAAACCGAGAACGACCATAACCGAGAATACTAAAACGGAGAAAAAACAATATTATGGTTATGGCTATTCTCGGTTATGGTCGTTCTCGGTTTCGTCTTCACGGTTTTGGTTTTCTCGGAATTGAACTGCCACGTAATAGAAATAATTGTATGTTCGTAATAAAAGTTTCTGGAAAAAAGCATCTGATTTTTTTTGTGTTGAAAACTGAAGCGAATTCCATACTTGAATTTTAAAGTTTGTGAAAACTACTTTACGATTTCGTTCTGTCCCTCTGTCACACATCGTTGTAACCGTACAACTGCTGGAGCGATTTAAAAAATCCTTTTGAATTTTACTTCTTCTTGACCCCGTAACCTAAGTGCCCTTTCCAACTTCCCTCAAGTGACCTTCAAGGGGTCTCTAAAGTACCCCCAAGAGGTTTAAAGGTATTCTTAAGGGTCCACTTCATATCATATAATATTTTGTTAGGAAATTAAAAGGGTTTAGCGCCTCAGGAATTCGTCACTTTAGAGATGCCTGAAAGAGTGTTCAAAAGTCTTTCGCTACTTCGTAGAATGCGTTTTTACTACAGTTGACTTTAAAATGGCGTTGCGTGAATAATTTCAAAATCCTTGAAAATTCCCTCCAATGGCCTTTGTGTCTTATTTTGTAATTTGAGACGCTTCTGCCCTTGAGAGGTTGCTAATTTTAGCTCTTTGAATTGATTATGTGAATATCCTTGGATTAATTTTAGCCGTGATGATGCTCTTTTCAATAGTTAATCAGAGTTGACTAATTACTAATCATCAAGGTGCATTGTTCCATTGTGCTGTCAATATTTGATGAAGATGGTGGCCCAAGGCCCTACGAGGTCAAGAATCATCACAACAAAAGGAGGCCCTTAAGGGACGCCTGAGAGTCTACTTAAGGCCCACTTATCTCTAATTAATTAGCAACGCTCCATCATTGAGTAATTGATAAATACTATAGTTAAAGTACTTTACAAGTGTCATTTGGAGCGGTATGAGTCCTGGGAGCCACCATCAACATTACAGCGCTTTTTTTTTTGTGTGGCGTTGCGAGATGATACCTGACTTAAGAGCCAATTAACAGGTGAAATACTTATATCAAGGTTGTTTTTTCTTCTTCATTTAAGCGTGCGAAAACAATGCACTTTTTGATTGCTTGTCTTACTTTCTATTTCTTTTATGATTGAATCAATGCGTAATTAGTCCCTGTTAATTGATGTAGTATTTCACAATTTCATTCTTAAAAAAGGCTTACTTTTCATAAGTTTTTGCAAGAAACTTTAAACATTTTGGGAAATTTCGCAACTGACAAGACAAATTTATGAAACTTTTCCAACTTGCAATGCCATTCTTTGTAGAATTTGCAACCAGGAATTCCATTCTTGGAGATTTTGCAACTATTAAGACAAATCTTTTAAAATTTTGCAACTTGTACTGCAATTCTGGGAAATTTTACAACTAGCAAACCAAATTTTTAGAAAATATTAGAACTTGTACATTGCAATGTCACTGTTGGAAATTTTACACTTTGCAGGACAAATTGGTTGGAATTTTCAATGGCATTCTTTAAAAAAAAAACTGAAATGAAATGTTGACTGGATGGTGGGTAAAAAAAATACAATTTAGAAGAAACTTTAAAAAAAAAAAATTATTATTTAAAAATATTATATATAAAATATTTAATCTCAACAAAGAAAATTGTGGATAAATAAAGACGGAATCTGGAAACTAGTTGATTAAGGATCATTATAACTCACACCAATTAAAAATAAATAAAAATATTGAAATGTATTTTTTTGTAAAAATTGATCTGTTTTGTATTTACTCTTAATTTACATGAGGGGATTTGTAGTAATTTTTTAACTTTTAATAAATAGGTAATCATTTTAATTTAACTGAAAATTAATTACAACTAATTAGCTGAAATTATGCAAATGAGAATCCCCTGCAATTCTGGCCATTTTTCTTTATCAAGATTAGATTAGATAAGATTACATCAAACAATAAGACTTCCTTTGTGACAAACGTTTGAGTCATATAATATATATATATAATAGCACTTTAATTAACTAATTGCTGGTTTAATTAACCAATTTAACAAATTCATTTTGCTTTAAAAATCTACTTGTTTTAAAAAAGTTAGCTTTTTAGAAAATCAGACTTTTGAGGCTGCGGCGGCAGAGTGATTTCACTTTTGAATTTGCAATGAATGAAGAAAATTTAAAACAACAAATCTGCGATTTTGAACAAAAACAAAATCAAAATACAAAATCAATCAAAACAGAAAATTCAGATCAATTAATTGACAGTTGGAGGGATATCCAGGGTAATCTTGGTAAGGAAGTAATTGACCATGACACGGAAGCGTGGGAGAACGACTTCAAGTAAGTCCACTAATCGTTAACATTTAACGTTACCCACCGCACCGGTATAATTTCCGGTAACTTTGACCTCACTTGACCTTTGACATTTTAAGGAAGCTGCGATACGTCGCCGGTCTCGACATTTCGACACCCAAGGACCAGCCGGACGCCATGCAGGCCTTCACAGCGATTGCAATTTTCTCCTTTCCTGAATTGAAGTTGGTGCACCAGGAAGTCCAGGCCGTGACGCTGGACACTCCATACATCCCTGGTAAACTTACGCTTTAAATTAATTCTAGTTTACTAGTTGGGAGGGTGCGATTAACAAAGCGCGACTCGGCGTTAACGATTCCTCAACGGTTTTCGATATGCTCAACGGGCACAACGTCTTTTTTTTCGATTCAAGGATTCTTGGCCTTCCGGGAGGCGCCCGCGGTATGCCAATTAGTCCAGAAGGTTTTGGACGAGAGGCCAGAGTTGACGCCAGACGTTCTCCTGATCGATGGCAACGGTCTTCTGCACCCGCAACGCTGCGGTCTAGCATGTCACATTGGTCTCAAAATGGACCTGTCAACTGTCGGCGTGGCCAAGAACTTGTTCCACATGCCTGGACTGGACATTCCGGACAAGGAGCAACTTCAGGGGTTGAAGAATACTGGGGACTTTCTTGAGCTCAAGTCAACCACTAGTGAAGCCCTGGGAATGGTAAGGTCATTCACAAGGTCATTGCTTTCTGTACTTCTAAAACCGATTGCCATTGATAAATTGTCACATCGCGTTTTGATTGGCGAATGTCTTTTGTCTAGGCCTTGAAAACAAGTGATCTCTGCAAGAACCCAGTCTACGTCTCGATTGGTCATAAAATCAGCCTGGAGACCGCCAGGAGAGTGGTAGTGGCCGTCAGCAAGTTTAGAGTTCCCGAACCCATCCGAGTGGCCGATCATATTTCCCGAGAGGCAATCGCTGCAGCTCAAAAATCAGCGATACGAAGTCCTGCAACTCTTCCATAAAGGCAGTCAACTTTCAAATTTACTCTTCTTAAAACATTTAATAACTTTAAAACAACTTCTTTAAAAAATAAACTTTAAAGCTTTAACTTTAAAACATTCACGTGTTTGCTTTTTTTTTTAATTAGTGATTAAGATCAATCAAGGTTAGATAAATGAATTAATTAAAATTAGGAGGTTTTAGAAGATGATTTAATGGAGCATTTCATTTAATAAAAATTATATTGTAATAAAAAAAAAAAGTAAAATCATATTTAAAAATAATAAAAATATGCAAACTTGGCATTTTGCCCACCGCTGCTGTTTGGGGAAGTTGAAAAATGTGAAAGTAACTTTTTCTCAAGCCGGAACAAATTATGCGTGTGGTGTTGTTTCATTTTTTTTTATTTACATTTGAATTTGTGTCTTTCAATTTATGGAGAAGTTTTGTCAATTAGTAATTAACTGCTACAACACTTTGTCAACTGATTAACTGACATAATTAATCGTTAAGTGTGTACGTACGCTACAGATGACACAATATTGAGGTATGATTAATCTTAATTAGAACTCAATTCTCTTCAATAAGGTAAACTAAAAAAATGGTTAAATGTTAACTAGGTGACACGTTGACAATCGAGTTGCTCACAAATGACACGACCGGTGAGCATCGCTGATGCTGAGGAGATGCCTGGCGCCAGTGCAGAAGGTGCTTCTGTGCCTGGAGCCGCGGCGGTGGAACCAGCCGGTGACCAAAGTGTCGACACTAGAGTCCAGTCCACTGGTGGTACAGTGGCTGTACCGCCGCGGAGCGACTCGGAACACCGCTTGCGGCCAAATCCACCTAAGAGAACCTACTCCTCCAAGCCGAAGGAGAAGGCTCCTGACGCTAGCTCATCGAGCACCGTGTCAGTGACATACTCTCCAGCCGACTCGGCCAAACCCAAACGCAGACGTGGTCGGCCGAGGAAAGTGCCGTTGCCACCAGACGCCACCGCCGCGACGCCGACTCCCGCGAAGCCAGACCGCGAGAAGAGAGGTCGTAAAGTTGAGACCGTTGATCTTAGCAGCGATGAGAGCAACGCCTCGTCCACAGATTTCGAAGAGAATCCTGACGATTCGGATACGTCGTGGTCGGCTTCGGGTCCGAAACAGAAGAAACTCAAGTCCAGTGTCAGCTCATCCCAAGCAAAATTTCAGGGTCCGCCTACTTCCTCCAAAGCTCCGCCCAATCGCTGCAAATCGTCATCGAGCAGTAGCAGCAGCGTTAGCAGCGGCTCCACGACTGCTGTCAGAGCAAGTAACGTCACCTTGACAGGCGGTCAGTCCAGCGATGGTAACTCGAGTAGTAAGCCTACCACGACGCTGAAGACGAAATTTACCAAATCACCGAGCGGTGGCGGGTCCTACACCTGCTCTCTGATTGGCTCCGCCAAAAGACAGGTCGTGCAGACGGCGGAGCGGTTGTACATGTCTTCGTCAGAGGAAGTGGAACTGGACTTGAACCAAGTGGAGGACGAAGACAGTGAAGAGTACGTGTCGTCCGACTGTGAATTGGAGCAGGAGAAGACGCTTGATCTTCGGGTAGAGGGCGCTTCCGCATCGTCTTCGCCACAGCACCGTGGAAAGGGGGAAGGCGCCCCGGAGAACTTCAGCTGCTTGAACCCTGCTGCCACCCACGGTGAGCCGTCGACCAATCACGGTCAACCACCTGTTTCAAAAACCTTTGAACCTGGGAGCAGCGGTTTCGTGCTCAATTCAACTCGCACCAAGTCTGGATCAGTTACCAACCCAGCGCCATGTAGTGTTTCGAATCCTGGAGTTGTTCTAGCTCCTACAATCGTGTCGAGCACCGTTCTAAAAATCAGCGCTCCAGATAACGCTTCCAGGCAACCTACCACCGCTGGAGTGGCGAACGCTGTTTCGAATCCTGCTCTTCTTCCTATGGTGTTCCCTCTTGCCGCTCCAGCTCCAATCGCTGCTGTTGCTCCTCAAGTTCCAGCCGCCGTGTCAAGTTCTGGAATTCAAGTCAGCGTTTCCGCGGCGCCACCTCCGACAGCTCCCTTTTCAAATCCCGAGCCGACTCCTCTGGCAGACGCTATGGATACTTCTGAAGTGAACGTCTCGAGTACGACTTCCGCTCCAGCTCCTCCAGGAAACGTTTCCAGTGCTCACGCTGTGGCAGCGCAGGAAGAACCGTCGACAACCGTGAAATCAGAGCCACCCTCGTCGTCTTCTTCAGACTTGTCCAGGCTCTCGGCCAAATCTACTTCCAGCGCCAGCGACGCCGCTGAATCCACTCACAAAGTTGTGCCCATCTCCGTCGTACTCCCGATCCCAATCATTACTTACACGGAAGAGGACAGACGGTAAGTGGAACAAGTCACTTTTCAAAAAACTTTTTTGAAATTTTCAAAAACACTTTCTTGAAATAAAAACATTTTATTATGTTTTTTTTTTTAATTTTTGTCATAAAATTGAAACAGGAAGCAAAAGTATGTGGATTTGTTGTTCTGCACATGCTTGGATCATGAAAATGGAAACGGGGACGGTGACGTGTTTGGACACCGTATCATTCTGGAACAAGTCCCGTTCGTCGCGAGGCAACTCACGGCGGACATACGTGATATCATTCACATACCGGGCCTCAACGCCGCCGCGGTGGAGACAATCGTAAAGTGCGTACATGTTTCTAATTTGCTTAATTTTTTAATTTAATTTCTAATTTGTTTAAGTGATTTAAAGGTTTGTAATTCGTTTAATTTCTAATTGTTATATGCACAGAATGTTTTACACCCGAGAACTTCGCCTTCTGGGGAAGGACTACACCCTCGAGGACATTTTCACGGTGGTCAAGACTTTTGAAATTGAGAGGCTTGTCAATTGCTGGTCCCTGCGCGCCGCGGCGGTGGAATCGAACAATCAAAATTTTGTGAAGAGTATTGACAGTTACATCGTCAAGAACTTGGCCAAAGCCATGGAGAGTCCACAAATAGCCACGGTCACTTGCAACGAGGTTCGTATTCTCCGATCAATTTTTAAAAAAATGTTCAAAATTTACAAATTTATATAAAAAAAAAATTATCAAAGGTTAAATTAAATGTACAAAAAAACGAATTACAGTTAATCAATCAATTCAATAATAATGATTCCACTTTTAATGGTTATAATGCTAAAAGTTTAGTTTTAGTGTTTGTAATTTTATTTAATGTTTGTACTAGCTTAAGTATAAACATTAAAGCTAAACATAAAAAAATTCTGTAGTTTTAATGTTTGTAATTATGTTTAACTTATAATGCATAATTTTAATAATTCATTAGATAACTCGTTACATTCTGGAAGGAATTGAAATCAAGTTGGCGCACGGAACCTTGCTCAATGTTATCGTCGCTTGGGCGAGCGCTGATTTGGAGAATCGTCGAGATCAAGTGTTCCCGCTGATTCAGCACCTTGATCTCGGTAAGATTTTTGACGCTTCTGCGCGTACGCTGCGGCGCATCTTTGCGTCAGGCTCACTTTTGGCTTCGATTCCCGCCTGTGTCCAGCTCCACAACCAAATCGTGGCAGACAAGGCCTACGAGATGTGGGGAAGCGGTGAGAACAATGGGCTGAAGCGAAGCGGGAGTGAGGAGGATTTGAAGGTGAAGACGGACGCTGAAAGCGTTGGTGGCTCTGCGTCTGAAATGGAAATCGATTCCCCACCGCGAGCGCTGAAAGCGGTGGGTTCCGCAAGGGAGTGTTCGGCGGATACGAATCAGATTCTTCGTGTCAAGTCGGAGCCGCTGTCTCCAAAGGCTCTCGTGCCACCGCCTTCGCCACCGTTGGTTCCGAGTCTAGTGCCGCAGACGTCGTCTCAAGAGGCTTCAACTCCGGTACTAGTGACTTTGCCCCAAAGCGATCAAAGTTCAGTACCGTCGAATATGTTCCAAATCGCTTCAAATCCGGTACCAGCGCCTATGTTTCCAATGACTTCAAATTCGCTCACTTCGACTATAAACGCGTTGACACTAGTACCACCGAAATCGACTCCAAACGCGTCGAATCTAGTACCACCGAATTCATTTCCAAGCGATTCGAATCCAATACCACCCAAATCGTTTCTAAACGATTCGAATTCACAAACACAAACACCGTTTCTAAGCGATTCGAATCCGGCACCACCGAATTCGTTTCCAACCGGTTCGAGTCCAGTACCACAAACTTCGTTTATAAGCGCTGCAAATTCAATGCCATCCAGTTCCTTCACAAACACTCCAAATCCGGTAAGCGTTTCGAATCCACTAGTACCACCAGTATTGTTTCAAAGCGCTCCGAATCCAGTTCCAGCACCGACATTGTTTCAGAGCGCTCCAAATCCTGTACCACCACCGACGAGATTTCCAAGCATTTCAAAACCCTTGCTTGCTAACACTTCAAATTCAGGACCACGTACTTTCCCTCCTATCGCTTCACTACCACCCACGTCTTCTCAAAGCGCTTCAAATCGTGTATCAACGACCTTGCCTTCAAGCGCTGCTGGAGCAACACCCACCCAAGTTAAATTGACAGTTGGTCCGACCCGAGTCACACTCGACCATCCCCATGAAAAGGAACCTGGAACTTTAAAGCGTCCTTCAAACACGGGAACTGGGCAGCGTCCTTCAGACACTGGAACTGTACATCGTCCTTCAGACACTGGTACTGGACAGCGTCCTTCAGAGGCTGGAACTGTAAAGGGTCCTTCAGACACTGGAACTGTAAAGCGTCCTTCAGATACTGTAACTGTACATCGTCCTTCAGACACTGGTACTGGACAGCGTCCTTCAGACACTGGAACTGAACAGCGTCCTTCAGAGGCTGGGACTGTAAAGGGTCCTTCAGACACTGGAACTGTAAAGCGTCCTTCAGATACTGTAACTGTACATCGTCCTTCAGTCACTGGAACTGTACAGCGCCCTTCAGATACTGAAACTGTAAAGCGGCCTTCAGACGCTGGAACTGCAAAGCATGTAATTTGTAAGCGTTCTTCAGAAACTGCAACTTTGAACCATTCTCCAGGAACTGGAAGTAGTCCAGTTTTCCGTCCAGTGAATTTGGGCTCAACACCACGGTTCCAAAACCGTGCAGAAATAGCTCGCTTTCCAATGGCTCAGGCTGGGCCCAAAACCTACTCCAAGCGCACTAGTACTGGAATTACAACTATCACCTCACCGCCGACTCGCGGGAAAGTGCCGTTGGCCACCCGGAGCAGAACCGATTCACCGCGGTTTCCGGCTCCCATGAGAATGTCGCCGCCAGCACCGTTGACAGCTCCTCGCGGTTTAGTACCAAGAACAGCTCCAGTTGGTCCTATCACAATGGCTGGCCGCAGTGGCAGTGCTGGGGGGATGGGGAATCAAGTGGGATCCCAAGTACGGGACCAACTAAGTTCGAAGTCAAACTCGGCGGCGGTGCCCACGGTGCCTTCATCTTCGAACCACGTGACATCATCGAATCTCAGCCAGTCGGCGAAGACGTCAAGTAAAGTGAATGTGAGTCCGGAGCAGGAGAAAACGAAGCATCAAGTGCTCCTTTTTCCAGTTGATGAAGATGAACAGCGCTATCTGTATGCCTTTGATTTCAGCGTAAGTTAACAGCGCTGAAAACTGAAAGCGCTACACCCTGAAATAGGAAAAAAAACATTTGAAAGAATTTACTTTGCTAATAAAAAAAAAGTTAACTATTTTTTAATCAGGACAATACTTCCCATCGCCTCCATCACATGAAGCGTGCTCGAGAATTTTCCTGCCTTGTCCAGGCCGACGACGCCATTTATGACATTGGCGGGGCAGAGGACGCGATGGACGTGTGTATCTGGGATGACATGGTGTCGTCGGACCAAGTGGACGTCTTTGTCAAGGGTGACTTTGAGTCAAGGCCGGGATCTCCGCTCCTGCAGAAGAGGCGCTGCTTCAGTGCCATCTTTTCCGAACAAGAAGGATGCATCTACGCCGTACGTGACAATTGTGACTAAAACCAATAGTTTAGAAATCTTTTTTTGTTTTTGTTTAATTTGACCGTGGTTCAGATCGGCGGTGACATGGACAGTGGGCAGCACACCGTAGTCGTGTGCAACCTCGTTCAACGGTTTGAGACGAGAACGTCTCCTGCCAAGTGGGAACATGACTCAAACATGCTTGAGCTGCGCAGCTGCCATGCGTCAGTCGTTTTGGATGACTGCCTCTTCACGGTAACGGGTGTTAAACATTAAAAACATGCTCACATGCTTAAACGTTTAATTTTTGTTTAATGTTTGAAATATTGAGAATGTATTTGAACGTTTTAAACAAATCCTTACACTTTATTATTTTACTCTTACATTATTATTTTAATGTTGTACTGTACTTGGAGTATACAATATGTTAGCCGTTTTGTGCATCAATGTATTTTGTTGAGTCTGTAAAGTGCTGAACATTTTCGTCTGTATGCAAAAAAAATGATCGATTTCTTTTGTAGAAAGTGTTATAAAGTTCTAAACATGTTAAAAAGTTTTTCAGCGACCGACATGTTTCAAAAGTTTCACTTTTTGTAGGCGAAATGTTGAAAACGCGTTTGTCTGTTAAATGTTTAAAAAACGTGCAGACATGTCGTTTTGTAGACATATTTCACGCATGTTTCATTTTGAAGACATGTGTTTCGTTTTGTAGACATGTTTCACGCGTGTTTCGTTTTGTAGACATGTTTCACGCGTGTTTCGTTTTGTAGACATGTTTCACATGTGTTTCGTTTTATAGACATGTTCCACGCGTGTTTCGTTTTGTAGACATGTTTCACACGTTTTTATTGTTTTCGAGGCACGTTGCAAACGTTTTTTTTTTTAAGATGTTTCAAACCTCAAACATTTAGTTTTTGTTTTGTAGCTAACATGTTTTAAAAACTTTTTGTGGTTGCAGGCGGGTGGCATTGGGAAAGGGAAAGGTGGGACGAGCGTGTCTGACGCACAGGCGCTAAAGGCCGTGGAGATCTACCATGGTAGTGGGCGGAGTCGAAGGGAGTGGATTAAGGTGGAGTCAATGCTGATGGGGCGGAGATGCTTCCGATTGGTTGCGCTCAATCACAAAATGTACGCCATTGGCGGAGAGGACAAGATGGCTCGGTTCCTGCACAGTGTTGAAGTCTACGACCCCAATGTGGACAAGTGGGAGATGTTGGCACCCATGAACCACGCCAGAGCCAACTTTGGTAAAAAAAAATGTCTCGAATTTGAAAAAGCATTTTCTTGAAAAATTATTGAATCTTTAATTAAAAGTTTTAATTAGTTAATTAGTATTAGCATTCACCTAATGGAAATGCCTCCCTTTCAGGAACATTTGTCATGGACGGCCTCATCTACGTGGTCGGTGGGAATTCGGGTACTTTGACAATCGAGGCCTACAACCCTGCCACAAACGTCTGGAAACTGATCCCTTGGCCCAAGGACCTGAGCCTCCATGGACGCTTCCACTCCAGCGTACCCATTTCCAGAGACTATCTTTTGTAACTTATTTACCCTTAACTGTAAAGGTAAAGTTAATTAAGTAATTAGTGCTTTCCAAGGTCAAAAGGTCATACAATTTAGGATAAGGTCAGTTTCAAGAAGGCAAAGGTCAAAGCACCAGTTGTAGTTATTTCTTAACGAGTTCGAACTTAATCATATCTAAAAGACCATGTAATATCGATCAATAACTATGTTGAAGTTGAGTTCAATTCGACTGTCAATTGTAATACTTAAGTTGTGAGGAGAATCTAGAAAATTAGCTGTAAATCAGAAATTGAGGTTAAAGCTTAAAATGAATTTTTTTTACTTAACTATCATCTGTTCATTCAGATAATTTAGTGAATTTGCAATTGCTGAACAAAAGTAATTGCAAGAATAGTTTTTATACTTTATAACGGCTCTATTGATGTTGAAAATTGCTGTCTATGAATCCTTTGAAATTTGACAAAATTAAATGTGTTTTTGATAACTTAAGACATACAAACAAAGTGCGTCCTTTCAAAAATGCTATTTATTCTTTACATTAAAATTAAGCGCTATTGAAATGCTTGTTCGCTAAAGAAGATCCGGAGATGCAAAGTAAATTGAAGTAAGGAAAAAGTATTCACTATTCACAGGTCCAATTTGAAAAATAAAAATCGCTGAACTCTGGGGGGAATACTTGGTGAGTTGATCGCTGCGGTGTACTGTAAAGGTTTAGCTAAATTAATTAGTCCGATAGGTCCACGACCTCAGCAGGAGCGTGGACAGGGACTTTTCCAGGAGGTGACTTTGAGTTTGACTTTCTCTTGGCTCCGCCTCCAGTGGAAGTGGAGGGGGCACTTGCGGAGGTGGAGGCCTTATTGGCATCTTCAGACTTCTTACTCGCCTGCGTCTCTTTCTTCTTCTGCTGCTGATCTCGAAAGTCTATACAAAGTGACAAAACAATAATAATTACATTGATAATCAAGATAATACAAAACAGATTGACCAACTGAACTATATAATTTTATGATCTTGGAATTATACTTCCTATGTCATGTACCTCAGGCATTACTCATGAAAAACAATTTTCTAACTACAAATGATAAAAAATCAGTCATTTTAGATTATTACGATTATTTCAGTTCTGAATTCATGACTTCTCTATAAAACGGATTTCAACAACCTGACATGTTATTTGAGACAAAGCTTTTTACTTACGCTGGAGGGATCGCTTGAGAGGATCTACAAACATTGGAAAGTCCATTTCCTGAATCGCTTCAATCACATCAGCTCCATTCATCGTCTTCCGCCCGTGCTTCGCCGCCATTGATCCAGCTACAATAAGACAATCGTTATTTGAACTCAAAGCTTCTTGATTGTCGCCGAAGCGCTGTGTCCGTGAAGTTAACGGACGGGCACAGCGCTTCGCTTCACGGTTTACGGGTGAAGCGATGCAAATGACAGTGACGGTGCAATGACCTGCCGACACCTTACCAGTGGCCGTTGTGTAGAGGATGAAGACTGATGCTGTTTTGCAAAGAGCCTTTCGCACCTCGGCCGAAACAACGGTATTCGGCGGAATTGCCTCATTAATTATCCGACTAATTACCGCCAGCGGTAGAGCAAGATCTTCAGGTTTCTCTGCCATGGTCTTTCGCGGATCCTACTCACGGGGTACGGTACGATTGGGAAGTTGATTGACAACTAATCAATCTACGTAAACAAACTATTAAAAACACTTATCATTGGTTCACATTTACAATTAGTAAGGTAATTAGCAATTAAGTTGACATCTCATACCTCAATTAACTGATCGTATTTTGTATCCCTTCACCTTCACTGCTCAATTTAATTTCAGTTCTTTCTGCATCTGCACTGCAGTGCTTTTGTTTCTTTTATTTTTCCACTTTTTATCTATCCGGGATTTGAATTTCGCGCCAGTCAAAACCCGCTTGCGAATTTATGCAAATCAAATGAAGTCCAAACTGAATCAAATAAAAATGTTTAATTTAAAACGATTTTTTAAGAAACAGATTTGTTTAAAACAGGATTTGAAAAAAATACCAAGTCTTTTAAAATCACGGTTTCAATTAAAAAAGAAGTAATCAAGCCCTTCGACAAGGTGAAGTGAGTCCAGCAACCTCTGGAAGGGCCCCTCCTTGTCGAATGTCAACTCCTGTGAATGGTAAAAAAAAAGGCATCATCGTGATGATGAATCATCTCTCATCATCTATATGATTGATGGTAACACTTAATTAGTAATTGACTAATTAATTAATTACCTACGTACCGTTTTTACACAAATTACGAGCGGAGCGGATGCAGTTCGTACGTGGCGAATCGGCACTCTCCTATTCAATGGCAGTGCATGATAGACACCGAACTGGATCTTCCGTGCATCGACGTCGTAAAACGCTTCAACTTTGTTTTGATTGGAAGCTGAAAGGCTTCGATAGAAGCGTCGCCCTAGCTTTCCAGCGTTCCAGATCGAAAAGGACGGCCAGCGATCCAGAACGTGTGACTCGAGGCGCTTGAGCCGTAGATTCCGGATGGTTTCCCTAATTAAATTGAGTTTAAGTTAACTTTAGAAATAATAGACTAATTAAGTAAAGGTTAAGGTTAAGTATACCGTACTCCAGAACAGAGAAGGTAGCTCCACCCGAATGGAAGCGGTATTTTAACAAGGGTGAATCAACGCGTCTTAACTCTCCGCCTGCATCCAGAAATTGGTAGAAGTAGATCAAGTCCTCGGGATTCCCAACATTGACTTCACTGAACCCTCCAGGTACTTTACGCAACGCAGAGCGACTACCTGAAAATCGTTATTAGCAGTTAGCGATTCAATTAACTCGGGTAATTTTAAGTATTTTTTTTTTCAGTTAAGCAAGGGTCAAAAAGTCAATGGAGCCTTACGTACAAAACCAAGTGGGCATGAGAAGTGTGGGGCCGAAGGAAGAGTAAATCTGAGTCGTCAGTTGCTCCTGTGTCAGAGAATTGGCCCATCGAGTGTAATTAACTGTAGAATCTTCTGGTACTCGAATGAACTGTGATCCAATGATCTAAATTAAAGTAATCGAAACTCAAATTGTCAATTTAGCAATTTAATATATTAGAACAGGGTTCACTAACCGCATTAGGATACTGCAGAGCTGCTTGATACTGCTGGAAGACCCTTTCTGGAAGCATTACATCATCCTAAAGAACTCATATACTGGAATACTGGAACAATATTTTACTGGAATACTGGAACAATAATTTTGCTACAGTTGGGAAGAATTTAGGATTTTATGGCATACCGCATCACAGAAACAGAGAAAGTCACCAGAAGACTGCTCAATGGCCCGGTTCTTGGAGAAGCCAACTGTAATAAGAACAAGCGCTTCAAATTAACAAAAGTGAATTAGTTGAACAAATTAGTTAAACTAAATAATTAAGATAAAAACGCAGTTACAATAGTTAAGTAACTTCGAGTATAAATTGACACTATTAAGGCAAAGGTTGTAATCATCCCACCTCCTTTTGCTTCTCCAGTTTCGTTTCGACCAGAAATCATAGAGAAATTAAAGCCGCCTTGGCCTTGTCTTGGAAGAGCGTCAGCGTCAGGGAACCCTTCAGCTTTGCTGAAACGCTGTTTCCAGCGCTCTATGATTTGGGGTGTCTCGTCAGAGGAAGCATCATCGTATATCGAAACTTGGATATCAAATACGACCAAATCGCTGTTAGTCGCAGCCGGCGGCGGTGCTCGCTGAGTTACAATTGCCTCCAAGCATTCCTCCAAGAACGCTGCACCGTTGTGCACCGGAATGATGACGGAGACCGAGACCACGGTCGGTGGCTAAAGCATTGAAAATGGTAAATGAGTGACATGTTGAATTTGTGGACTAATTAAAAAGACATTAAAAATCTTACCTGGATAAGATTCATTCAAGACTGTCTACGTCAATTGGATATCACCGATTTCAGCTCTAAAGTTGCCTATTTATGCAAAACAAATAACTTAGTTTAAGAAATTACACTAAAATTAGCAGCAAAATTAAAGTAATTAACTAATTAGATAGAAGCAATTCGCCAATTAGCAGGAATTAGTGAAACGAAGGGGAAGGGATAACAACAAATGTGATGAAAAGAACATCAAAAAGTAGGTGCTTTTTGTTTTTATTTATTTTGAACGATCTGCGCGCCAAAAAAATTTAAGCATAAATCAGCTGAAAAACAATAAATTAAACGAAAAGGTAAGTGCACACAGTTAATTAGTAAGTAACAAAGTACTTGTTTCGTTATGATTAATCATTGATCAATTAATTTTAGAACGCTGATTTTGATGCCATCATATCATCCGAGGCCACGTCTAATCCAAAGTGCTAAGCTGTGCTAATCAAACGAAATGAATAACTTACTTGGTTACGGAACGTCTCTTGCCAGACACATATTCCGAACTGACCTACTTCCGCCTTTTCTGCAAAGTAAGTCATTCGTAAATCGTAAAAACGTGTAAATTGTAGTGTACAATGCGTGTGGAAAAGTCGGGGTATCCTGGTATCCAGCAGGATACTGGGACACGGAAACCCCCCAAAATAGCCCCCACCAATGTTAACAGCAGGTTGGCAAATTTTTCAAGGATACCCTGGATATTAGGAAGAGGCTTTTCCAGCCGCAAAGTCTGTTGATCGGTGTAAACAATAATAACCGGAAGCAGAGAGTCCAGCGTTAAGCTAAGCTAGGATAGATTGAACAACTCCGGAAAATCAGTTGGTAACTGATTAACTTAACTTGATTAACTTAAGGACTTACACTTAACTGTTTAATTTAAGTTAACTAATGTATAATTGCGAGTGAGGCTCCTCAAAATTGGGTTGGATTACCAAAGGTCCAGTAATTGAGGTTTGAAACCTTGCGCAGCCGGAAGAAGCGGAGATTTCTCTGCGCCAAAACTTTTAGGGGAATAATATCGCGGGAGCGGGACCTTTGGTTTATAAACCAACGAATAAGGCTTCTAATTCATGAATCTAACGTAATCTTAATCTATGTTAAAATTATATAATCTATAATGTCATCTCTCCTCTAATACACTACGATTGTTTCACTTGGCAGCTGTTCGGAACAAGGCGAAGAAGTCTAACTCCTCCAAACGGAATCCGAAGCAGGCAAAGGGGCAGCACTTTGGCCTCAAATTTTTGGATGGTTCATACGTCCGTAATCGTTGGATACTGGCGACGCAGCCGCGGCTTCGATACCATGGTGGTCTCAATGTAGGTTGATTCCTATTTCTTAAATTAATAATGCAAGATTTGTGGGGTCGATTTTCTTTTAAGCTTTATCACGAATACAGTAAAGGCTGACTTACCTCAATCAATTTCAACACTCAATTCATTCAGTTTTCAGCTAAAAACTGAAGCTGAAGATGAGTTAAAAATTCGCGATCTGTTCGCAATTTTAATTCACTTTTTAATTAAACCCTAACCCTGGAACGGCGCTGAGTTCAATCTAATCACCTTTATGTTTCATAACTTTTTGTTTACATTCTCTTTTTTCTCTTAAAAGCGGTGGCGAAGGACAGCACCTCAATTGCTCAATGTCAATTTTTTAAGTCCCAAATCGTAGGTAGTTCCAATGAGTTAATTGCTTAACAATTAACAAAAATTGACTTTTCGAATTGTGTCTTATCTGGGTAATCTGAGGTTTGAGTACACTGAACGTAACTAATACCTTCAAGGTTCCTTAAGTACGTTGAAGCTAAAAATTGCCTCTAAATTAGCTAAAAAACGAAGTTCTATTTACATAATTGTGATTGAAATGAAAAAAAAAAAAAAACATCGTTTTTGACTATTTGGCCAGTAGATATTGTAAAATTTGTGATTGTTGACTAGGTGGGCATGGGTAGTAGCTTTACGCTCATGTCTCTGACCGAAGGGAGAGTTGTGATCACTGCTGAGAAGACGGACTTGAACTTTGACCACTCCTGGAACCAGAAGTTTTATGCCGGGAATGAGGGCGTTGCCATTTACAAGAAATACGTCCACGTCATCCCCACGACAAAGCACACACGATTTAAAGTAATTGATCAGGTGTAAATCAAGTAATTTTGGATGTAATTGTAATAGCAAGAAAAATATAGTCAACTCAAAACAAATAAAAACCTGAATCACATCACTTGGCTGATTTGATTCAAAAAGATCTGATTAGATTGAGTCGCTCAATTTTACTTTCTGAAGGACGAATTTACTTGCTGTCTTTATGTCGACTTTATTGTCGGAGGTTGCATGCAATTTAGCATTTGATTAAAAAAATTGTCAAAATTAATTTTAGCAGGATCTGAGACAAGACAAAATATTTCCACAATTTATAATTCTCATCAGCAGTCTGCTGCAGCCTAATTTCCGTTCAAATTCCACCTTCAGTCTTCCACTACAATCGGAGCATGGAGCTGAAATTGGAAGAAAATGATGTAGTAATTAATATCCATGATATCCAAGAAAATTTTCCGACCTGTCTCTTAACATTGGTAGGGGCGGGGGCGGGGTTTCCGAAACTATCCTGGGTATCCTAGAGGTTACCAGGATATCCTAGGACTTTTTTACCCAGGTTAGGATGGATTCAAAACGACTTACCACTTCCGACACTTTGAGCCAATCCATGAGCTTGACGTGTGCGTCGTTTCCAGAGGGCTTCTTGTCCCAGTTCCAGTATGTGTATTTGGAGAAACCAGAAACGACTTTGTAGGGTTGAGTGCCTTCCTTTCCATTTTGTCTCTGTTCCTTATCGGTAGAGTTGGCGATGAAACCATTGAAAGTGCCCGGAAGTTGGACTGTTGCTCCATAGAGAGGTCGCCCACGAAGCTCCACCTCTTGAACCCCTGTAACAAACAAGCGATTGATTGATTGATCAAACATTGATTGATTGTAGTTTGAGCGAAGAGAAGCGGAGAGAAAAACTCGGTTGGGTCTCCTAACAAGATTGATTGATTGAGATTGATTCTCCACTTGACGGCCATTAGTTTGGATTCCGAAAAGTTATTTCCTTGTTCAAAGGTTTGGTGTGAAAAGTATTTGCGCAAGGTCTCTGAAAACGTCAATTGCGGCTGCGGGACGTTCGTTCAGGACAGTGACCCAAATCCAGAACATATTCAATTGATAAATTGATTGATAGTTAGTAGATCACTTGAGTTTACCTTCGGTTTCGGTTTCGCCGTTGCTTGGATCATGCCTTGTGGAGATTCGATTACTGAACTTCCCTTCAACGTTAGCCTCTTGGTTAGCCTCGATTTTGGCAGGAATGTAATGGACGTTTTGTTGAGTGGTGATGAGACCATCGAATAGAAATGTGTTTCCAGTAGCCATCCTATTAACGCACATTGACGTTTAGCGAATAGCGAACAACGACCTTGACCTTATGACCTCACATGGTCCATTTGCAGCTATTATTCTGTAGAAAAGGTCAATGACCCCTTGAAATAATATGCCTTTATGTAAACCTCCTTACCTTCAAAAACTTTTGCTTAATTTTAAACCAATTGACAATTGAAATGATGCTTGCTTTGTTTTATATTAACAAAAAATGCTTCGCGCCTTTGACATTTGTATTCTTGACTCAAATCTGATTACAATAGTTCTTTTCAAAACGAATTTTGAAAACATTTTAAATTTTAAAAACGAAACTTTTTTCAACTTAAAAAACTTGTTAATCGTTTTTTTAACATTTGAATAATGAATAACCAGCCTAGGAACATCTCAAATTTTATAAATGAATGAAATAGTCAATACCAATTACCTAAAGGTATAATTCCAAGTAATTTATTCAACTTCATTGAATTGAACATGATCGTTTTAGAACGGCGGAGTCTACTAGAGTATAACTAACACAGAAATCAACAGAAATGTCATATTAATTAATGCACGACTTGACCCTAAAGAAGCGACCAAAATAATTAAGTTAATCTTAAACTTAACGATCAATTAGCTCTTTTGACACTTTTATAATAAAATCTTGACTCTTTTCTTTTGGAACTCTTTGACAAGTTTTTTGGTTTAATTTATACAAGGAAACACCGCCATTTCCCCTTCCATGTAAAATTACTTGAAAAAACTAAAGTTTTGTTTTGACACGACGCGAGTCATTTTTACAATTTTTATGGCAAAATTTGAATGCCTTAATTTCACTTGCACTTAAAATTGCACGCAGCTATATTAAGAAAATTTAAGAGGAAAGAAAGTTAATTTAAGCCAATTGGGTCAAAATAGTAGTATGCCAATTAATGGTTAAAGTGACTTTTTTTTCTCTAGATTTGGAGCAATTTTTGAAGTTTTCGATTCTCATCCAACAAGTGAAAATAGAGCAGTTTTGGGTTTAAAGTTGTGATTCGATTTAGATGAGGGCGATGAGAATTTGACCTTGAGTGATTTGAAGGGGAGTGTAGTAGTGAGGGTGGTAGCTTAGCGGCGGCGCTTGCGGCCATTGGATTCCTTGTCAGCCAATAGGATGAGGATATGCTTGAAGATTGAAGCGAGGTCCATGAAGAGGGTGAGTGCATGCCAGACAAAGTCACGGTCACCGATACGGAACTTCTCCATGATGAGGTGGGTGTCATAGAGGATGAATGCACTCATCACGCAGAGACCCATCAAGACTTGGATCTGGAAATTTTAACGATTTAACAATTAATTTAGAGTCGGCTATAAAAACATACTAATAAGATTACTAATTAAGATTACTTTTAGTAATTTGAATTGGAATTTGATAATGGTAATAGTTCTCAATAAAAAAAACATGGGAAATCACCACACCAGGAAATCACTAAATAGTGGTATATTGGTATATGTGATGTTCAAAGTATTTAGCACTACTTCATATAACTAACTCTCCTTTAACAAGATTTTTACTGTTTGAACAGCATTAAACCACTGTTGCCTGTTGTGCATAACTTTGTTCCAAACAGGCAAAATGTACCGATACAAGTATCGTAAACGACTCAAATCAGGTTTGAAAACCACTGTTCAGACAGTTCACAAACTGTTTTATGATAAGGAGGTAAAGATGAAGGATGAACTCACATAAGCAATTGAACTCGATCGAATGAAGACGTTCAAAATGGAGGCGAGGATCATGGTGGTGAGGATAGACATGAGTGGGGCTCCGAGAGCCAAATACTTCCCTTCGGGAGCGACCAAAGCGCTGATTGAGAAGCAGGTGAAAATGACACAAGTGTAGAGAAGCGCTGAGATGACGATGGAAGGGTTGAGAGTCCACACGGACTCAATCAAAGGGCCAGTTGACAATCCTGCATTACAAAAGCAAAATCAAATCACAAAGTTCATGTCAATGTCCATTCACACCTTTCAATTAACCATTTTTGTTTTTGATTTGTTTTAATCAATTTAGTAGCAGCACTTCAAATTACCTGTACAAAGGGCGAGACCGTTCAAATACAAGAATCGCTTCGCGTCGTCCTTCCCATCACCACGGGTAAATGCCAGCGTCATAATGAATCCAAAGGAGCCAATGGCGCTGAGCAGTCCTCCTTCCCAAATGGCTACGCACAAAAAAAAACATGACATTATTTCTAACCCTGTACGATTTTGATTTTCAGCGATATTTCTCACCGTTCATATGAAGCATCGCTCCAACAGCAGCCACGAGGGCTGCACTAGCAACCGAGGCGTACACATTACGCAAGTGAGATCGAATAGGACCATCACTGAAATCACAGATTCAACAATTAGTTTTTACTGAAAACCACTCAAGCATCCTTAAGTTACTTCTAAACGCTCCAGCATCAGCCAGTATCCAGCATCTTATTATGACATGCTGAATGACAACCAATGTCGGCTTTTCATAAAAAGTCAAATGCGAACCCGTGACTTACAACTTGTTGTTCATGAGGTTACTGAAATTCGTCATGAACTCCATGATTCCTTCCTTCGTTCCTTCAATTAGTTGGCCTTATCACTTTCCTTCACTTGTTCTTGTTCTGTAATAAATTTACAATTGTCAATTAATCAATCCACACGCCACACCTTAGCACTGCTCAATTTACACTCCAGAGCATCCAGCTGCAGAAATGAGGTGACTCAAGTGAAGTTGACGTAAATTAAGTTTTAACTAGTGAAGTCCACACAACATATGCTGGGCTTACCTCTGATCAACAATGAGGGATAGACTGTTACCGTTAGAAGGTGGGGCTTCACCGTGAGCTTAACTTGAAGTTAATCAGTGTCAGTTAGTTAATTGAATTACAGTTAGTTGAGTTGAGTAGTTTGTTGACGGAGTAGTGGAAGTGAGCAGATAAGGAAAAGTGAAATTGAGTATCTCTACTCAAATGTCCTTGTCCACGTATAATAGACTGTGGCAGTCAGGGCTAGTCTACGTATCCCCGCACGACATAACTACGTAGCCAAATCATTTACAACTTCTTTAATTAAATTGGCTGTTAAGTTAATTTAGTCGCAATTAACTTTTAAATATACGTAAATTCATTTAATGCGCTAATAATTAGTTAGACGCGTTAAATTTAATGCACTATAGACACATTTATTGAAAGTTTTGATTTCTCCAACAATAAAATTTTGCAAGCACAACGATGACTTCTCCAAAATCATTTTCTGTGAGTTTTATAGCATATTATATTATACCATAGGTATTTCAGGGTTCGTCTAAAAGGCAATTCTCGAATCTACATTACTTACCGCAAGAATCACTTCAATTTAAGAATCATGATTAATTGACTAGTTAATTGTTGAAGTTTAAAAAAAAACATTCCTCAAAGGAATTTGCCTCTAACATCCAACAATTATTTCCAATAATAAATTTATCCAATTAAAAAAATGAAATTCAAAAGAACATTCTAACTAACGTATTCCCTTCAATAAGTTATTTTATTTATGTTGAAACCTTCAGTACTCGCAAATGAGCATGTGTGACTCTAACCGTACGTGAGGAGGAAAAGGGTAGGCGGAGCTTAGCACTTAGGCCCCGCCTCCCGAAATGACGCCACAGCTATGTCAACCGGTCCCATGACCAAGCCACCACCAACGTGGAACGTTCCAGACCAATTGTTTCTTGCAATCAATTATTAACGTAAACGTTTTTAATTAATGACCTGACTTCTTTAGCCGTTGGATATTGACACCACTCAAGTCAGTAGAAATTTATTTGAACAGAAAGCATAAAGGATGACCACGTCCTTCGTGTCCGACAAGTGGCACTAAAGGTCATGACCTCGATCCAAAACCCCGTTCATGTACGCTGTCACGACATAGAGCATGATCCCGTCACCCGTGACCTGGACCACGGATGGCAGCCACCCCGGGGCAAATTGGTCCAGCAGAAGTTGGAGGAAGGGCACTCCGGCGAAGGCACAGTAGGTGAAGGTCACGGCCGCCGTGACACAGTAGAGGGCAATCGTGACTCGCATCCACCGTAGACACGATTCATAATCACGCTAATTAGGCCAATCAATCAAAACAATTAACCATTGATTTAAGCACGCTTCATTTTCATATGATGACCCACGTTTGTAACCCCTTCCTGAAGGTAAGTTAACGCTCGTTGTAGAATGACTGCTCGTACTGTAAAGGCAAGTGAAGAGGTCAAAGGTCAAGGTCGTTTTTGGGGGTGTCAAAGGTCAAGGACGCCTTACTGAGCTTGAAGATATTCGGAATGATGAAGATAATGGTGTCACCAGAGTCCAGGTCCAATGACACGGTGAAGTGACGAGCGACAACTTCGTCTATCGTAGGAGGGCTTACGATGATGCCAATTATCGACGCTACACGAGCGATTCCGAGTAGCTGGAATTCAAAACACACTTTAGGAATGCGATGTGTCCGGTTTGCGTTCCGGAACTATTTGAAATTGGCGCGTGTGACTTTTAAAGTGACGTTCGACTTTAAAATGGCGCTAAATTAAAATGCGATAAAACTCACGTGATTCAAGGACACAACCGCGTGAGCTCGCTTCTCTAGCTTAATTTTTTGAATTTCGTCCATCGCGATTAAAAATTATTTTTAACTTCAACCTTAACTTTAACGAATCATTAATCGTTACTTAATTTTTTTTAATAAACTTGCCTTCTAATCTATTCAAATTACAACAAACAATTACTTTTGAACGTGGCATCAGGGTTACAAACAAGCATTCAAAAAAAAATTCTAAAAAAAAATTAAAAAAGTTAACCGCTTTAAAAAACAAAAAACAGTTTTAATGAATTCGATTGATTACGTACGTAAAGAAAAGGTTTCAGGTATCTTATTTTACTCATGTTATTTTAGCATCTGAATTTAGCGTTTACATTATGTAAAGGACTTACAATTAATTAAATCAATCCTTACATTTAAAATTATTTTCATCAAATAGATTTATGTTTTTGCATAAAACGCTATTTTACCCAGCAGATGCTTTCATAATTTCATCTAAGCCCTTGTTAATCCAAACAGAGTTCGACCCCACTGAAAATGACCCTTTGACCCATCATGAAATGACCCTTTGACCCTAAATCTACCCTTTTCGGTAGCAGGGCATTGTTTTTACAAATCACATGACAAAATCAAGGTCATCATGTACCTTACCAGTACTAGGAATTATGAAGCAGAAGTAATTCTTGATTGTCCGCATTTTAACAGGTATTAAAAGCATTTATAACTTTTAGAGCCATTTCCATGCCTTGCATGCATAACATTATGCATAATCAATGCACTCAAAAACGTGCGAATGATTACGTCTCTTGAACATCAACTCATTTAATTGTCCAAATTATGGCAATTAAATTAATTAAATATCATTGACTAATAGCCTTTCCTACCTATCAATTGAACTCTCAATTTAAAAGCAATAAATTCATTTACACATTACGCAAATTAGAAGCTTTCAGAATTTTTTTTTCTAAAACACATGATTCCCGAAGGCAAGGAATGCAAAACGAATGTTTTAACTTTTAATTTAAGTATATTACTTTTTTTTTAAAACAGAATTCATCCATGAAAATGTTACAATTGCCTAATTATTCATTTTGCATTAGATTTGCATACGAAAATTCGTGGTTTCATTCTATTTCACATTACTTAATAATAACTTAATGCTAAATAATTTATTATTTAATTTTAGTCATAACGTCGAAAACGTTGAAAACAAAAATCATTTTTATGACGTATTAGAAAAATTAGTAAAGGTTAAGGTTAATTGCGGTTTTAAATAAGCCATCATGAGTCAACCGGGAATTTTTTTTTTAAAATACAGCTAACGCTGACGGCGTCCTTTGACACCGTTGATTTCAGATTGAGCCATAAAACCTCAAGTTAAGACCTGAGCGCTTCCAGTGATTTAAGCGATTTTTGTATCTGAGGATTACAACGAACTTGAAATCATTCTTGTGACTAATTGTTGTTGCCTTTCAAATAATGGAATTTGAAATTAACACCTTTCTACCTTTTCCATTAAACAAAAGCATATTTTTAAATACTAATATTTATTAGTCATTGTTAAAATTAAAGGTTTCAGCAACGGTTTATGAACACAGGTCGATCCAAATTGACGCCTATAAAATTGTGGCACGCCTCAAAACCGTTCATTCACAGCTCACTTGAAAACCGTGAATTCAGTGTCAGCTCTTCCAATAACCAACCATAGCTTCATTTTCAGCTAATACGAACGCCGTGCATTTCTAAGCTCACCCAAAAACAGTCAATCAATTTTCAGCTCAATTAAATAATCGTGAATTCATTGTATTACTTCCAGTTTACCTGAAAACCGTGAATCAATTTTCAGTTCATCTGAAAACCGTGGATGCATTGCATTAATTTCCAGTTTACCTGAAAACCGTGAATTCATTTTGAGCTCATCTGAAAACCGTGAATTCACTGAAATTAATTTCCAGTTTACCTGAAAACCGTGAATTCAATTTCAGCGCATACGAAAGCCGTGAGTTGGGAAGATCTCCTTAAAACCGTTATTTCATTGTCATCTCACCCGAAAACCGTGAATTCATCTTCAACTCACCTGAAAACCGTGAATTCATTTTCAACAAAAACCTGGAGGCCCTGTAACATTGGAATGCCTCTCATGACTTAAGGGCCCCTCAACTTCCAACCACTTCCCAAAATATCTCATATCCTCAGGTTATCCTCCGCTCTATTTTGGATAACTATCCACTATCCTCAAAATTCATGGAGAGCCAAGGTCTCTGAGTTCGGAACAAAAGACAGGCAAAGGCACAACAACAATGTTGGACTGTTGGTGGTAGGCCCATTGTGCCAAGGGCCGTGGCTCCCAAGAAGGTGCATTCCTCAAGGAAGCAAGGCAATCAACGACACCTGAGAACAACCTACCTGTCTCAGAGTCCTCATTTGACTCTTGTGCCGTGAGCATCTCCACGAAAAGACCGTTGAGCAACGGTGCAGAAATTCATCACATCATCAACAAACCCTCGCACCGTGAGAATTCTCTCCACTTTCACAAAAGTCCTCTGGTGCAAGTTGCACCGTGCAACTTAACATCGTCGTCCTCAGTTAACTAAATACTGTCAGTGACCACCGTCGTCGCATTTCCCACAGTCCCACGGCGGCGTTCTCGCAAAATATTACCGTAAGGTGCCCTCTCCTACGGCCGAAAGTGAGCAAAACAACTTAAGTTGCACATACAGGGTTGCACAGCAACAAGTTTTTTTTTTTCAAAGATCGCAAAATCCCAGGACTTTGCTGACACTCCTTGAAGTGTCAGCAGTGGAAGAAACAAGTTTTACGTTTTTTTTCTCTCTTTTTCAGTTTTTGTGAACGAACGGCGTTCACGGCCTCCGCCGTGGCCAATTGCCTTGATGCTCTGAAGCGAAGTGGACACGACCCCCCTCTCGCTTCCTGGATTTGATTCCCTCTGTCATTAAAAATTAATCGTTCGTTGGCCTCCCCTGTACTATAATAGTGAGTGAGGCGGGTCGAGGTAGCTTATTACTCGTGCAACAAGAAATTTGGAAAAACACGCAAAGCGAGCCCTGTAAGGGCCACTTTTCTGGAGGGAAAGCGATTTTTGAAGCGATCGACCGTCCAGCACCTGCCGTGTCCTCACAAGTGAAAGTTTTTGGTGGTTTAGTCACATTACAAGCGTCAAAGGGAATTGACCTCCGAGAAGTTTCAAACAGGAAATACAAACAGAACACGCATCTTTTTTTAAAGAAAAAAAAACTTGGAATTTTTGGAAATTTTCGAATTTCGTTGGAAACTTGGAAAATTCAAAAATCTTAAAACGCAGTTTCCTCAAAGTTTGTGCAACTTTTGGAGATCTTTGTTTCCTTAATTGGAGGTGCACAAGGCCGTGACAGTGGAACCTTGTTGGCATTTTTTTTAAGGAAGTGTGAATTTTCGTGCTGGAGATGAAACCGTGTCCTTGAGGAGGATTAAGAATGGAATCATCAAGAAGAATCTAATTGACGTCAAGTTATACAGGGTGCTACCTTGAAGTTTTCGCGATTAAATGACATCTTGAAAAATTGTTTTGTGCAACTCTCTCAATTAGGCCCAAAGTTGTCCTTCCAATCACCATTTCCTGGAGTTCCAGGAGGTTTACCAAACAAAGTTTCGACTTTTCACACTAGCTGCTACAGTGGAGTTTTCCAGTTTTGGAAAACAAGTTGACCCTTGAAGGGCCCCTGAAGTGACCATGTCAAGGAACCCTGGAGTGGCCAGAACCATGGCCATGAGGCCCCTGACAGTGACCCTGTTGTTGTGTGCCCTTTTCCTGGAGGAGTCCTTGGCCCATGTGGGGCTCACATTCCCCCCTGCCAGAAAATACGATTTGGATTTTTTGGATAATGTACGTACCAAGCCACCGTGCGGTATGCCAAAAGGTAAAGATAATACTTTAACATTAATGTCTAACTTTAACATTAACTTTAATGTTTAACTTAGGTTTAACATTAATGTTAGGGTTAATGATCCGTGTCTCAATTTGAAATGTGGGTACTTAGGAATGGGACACTTAAGAGTTAAGAGGTTGAAAAGGGAGCCTTGAGAATTACCGTAGAAGTGACATAATTTGGAGGTAAAGTATGATTTTCGAGGGGAAAATGGGAGCATCATTGAATGAAAACTTGAAATTCAGGATTTTGATGGCACTTGGCATCAAAATTTGAGTGCCACTGCCAGGGCCACTGAAAAATGCCAAAAAAAAAGTTTACGTTGTACTTTTTTTTTTAAAAGAAGATGACACTGAAGGAGGGGCTCAATTGTTGAAGAAATGTAAAAAAAAAATGGGGTAAAGTGGTGCTTTTGTTGCCAATAATTTGAAGGGTAGGGGTCAGGTTTTCGAAAAAGGGGTTGAAATGAGGTTCAAAATTATTGAATTTTTGACAAAAAAAAAACGTGAAAGGAAAGATATGGAACTGCTTTTGATTGTTGTGTTTTTTATTTTTATTGTTGTTGTGAGATCATTGTTGCATTGCGTAACGGAAGGGATGAAAGATGACATGTAAATTAGGAGGTGTCCCCTTAGTTCAGGTGTCTTAAGTATTCAGGTAAGTGGTCCTTGAGAGGACACTCAAATTTGAAAATGTTGCTCCAATTGTTCTTGATCCACTTTTTCAAAAAGGAATTTCAAACGTTTAGAATTTTTTTTTAATTTTATAATTTCAATTTTCTTTAAACAATTTTTTTTAGTAAAATCTTCAAGTACTTAAGAAAATACGATGTAATGGCTACTTTAGTCGAGAAACATCTGTTAAGTATTTTTTCGCCTATTTATGGAGCACAAAAATTAGTAATTGGCGTTTTAGTTGCAATGTTTAAAAGTTTACAGTTTTGATTTTTTTTACATGTTTTGCATTTTTACTTTTTCGTCGTTTTCCTAGTACGACGACAGATTCGTTCCAAAAACTTTTTTTTGTATAGAATTCATTGTTTGCAGGAGAAATCTTCATTTTTTGACAAATCCATTTTAGATTTTTTTTTTTTTGGAAATTGAACAAGTACTACTTGTAAGCTTGATTTTGATTTTGTGATTTCCAAGTTTTTGTCTTTTTTACAGTTTTGAAAATGAGAGCTTCGAAAATCTCGTTCAAAAATTAAAAAAAAACAGGATAATTTATCACTATTAAAAAAAAATAGAAAAAAATACGAAAAGTGTTTTTACGGTTCTCCTTATTCCTATTACAACTTGTTTTCTTTTCGTGAAATTTCTATTTCCTGATCACGTGATCATCCATTTCGGAGTTTATGTTGTTGGAAAGGTGAATTCTGATGTCTCTGAATCGTGCAATCAAAATTATAATGTGCAGATTCCCGTTAGAATTGATCATCAGTTTGGAAAAGCAAGAAAAAAGTGCAAAAGACAAATACTTTTTGCCTTAAAATTTGCATATGAGCATGTTTCCTAATTAATGATTAGCTATGCTCCGTAATTAACAATTTTGTTATAAATTACTCATTGAAAATTATGAGCATAAATTAGTATGCACGCACTACACGATTTTTGTCACAACCAAAAATTTCTGTTCAGTTCAAAATATGCGTTCAGTTTTTTTGAATATTGAACTTTTTTTTTCTAAATCTGCACTAAAAGAAAGCGTGTTGACCTTAATGACCTCCACTGGTACAATTGGAGAGGAAATTCAGCAATTTCCTTCTTAGAGTCTTGCGCCGCAGAAAATAGAGAGCCGTCTCGTTATCAAACCGGATTTTTGGGCCAAGGTGCCAATTTCCTGTCTGATTTTTCGTAGCTCCAAGGAACGATCGTTGAGTTCGTTCGTGCTCAAATTTTCAAATTTCCCAAATTCCAAAATGTCTTTTTCAAAATTACTTTGAACTGAATTTTTTTTTCAAAAAGCCCGCAATTGCAAAGAGCCCTTTAGCAAGGCACGGCTGCCTAAATATGTCGCTCCGACACGGACCCTTACCTCCACTTCAGCACTTCGCCACTCCACTCACCTGTGTAATTCATACCTGCCTTAATTCATTAGGAAAAAATTCCGATCAGACGGGAATAATTTGCCTCCAAAAATTCACTTACAAAAAATTCGCAAATTCTTTTTTGTGCAATTTTTTGTGAGCAAAAATTTGCCTATTCTCATGGCCTCCTCTTGCCTTGCCTAATACGGATTTCCTTCATTGCACACATGAATCAAAGAGACAAAAAAGAAGTTTACGTAAGTGTAGCAGCAGGAGCATTTATGCAAATAATGGGACTGTAAATGAGCCTTAGACAATGGGAGTAGAGGGGCCTTGAAGGGCCCAATTTTCCGTCCCATTTTGATACTGATCTTTTGATTGGCTCCTCGAGATTAGATGGCAGTGATTGGCCCGTTCCCATTAGTCTACCCTCACCTTGAGCAGAGAGACAGGTATGAGAGAGCGCGGAAATTCAAAAAATTGTGGGAGTACAATTCGATAGGTAGATCAAAGGGTAGATGACCAAAAAAAAACACTTAAGCGCCCTAAACTTAATTTATGAGCCCTGGCGTGTGGTGATGAAGTCAAAATTTAAGTACTTGGGGCTCAAGAATTTCAATGAATCATACGGCGCAGGACTCTCAGAACTCATAAAAGTCCTCTCGTGAGCCATGAATCAGGCTGATGTGTTGATTTTTAGCACACATTTTGCACATTTGCACAAAAAGGCAAAGGTTAGCATGATTTGTGTGTAATAAAGGCTTTTTACAAGGTCAAAGGTCCTTCTTCCTTAATGTGCAAATTGGAAGTGGAGCACGTTTCCCAAAAAATTTAGAATAAAAACAAGATCAATAAAATTTCACTTTTTTTTTAAATTTATTCTTATGAATAAATTTGAATTTTGAATTTTTTTGAAAACTAGAGAAAAAAATGTGCAAGTTGCAATAAAGTTATCCAACTCGCACTCACATATCCGTCTACGGATATAAAAAAAAAAGAAATACACCTTTCATTAAGTAAATTTTATTTCTGATTTTTTGCTGCGTTTTTTTTTTAAATTTCGTAAAAGAGAATTTCTACTTTTCTCAAGAAGTCTACACGGTAGTTGTTTGAAAATTTATTGTAAGTTATGTAAATTTAATCTATACAAGTGTCATTCTGAAATAAAAATTTTTACTACTCTGCAATACAAGAGAAAGCCAAATAAATGCTGTCAGCGTCATAAAAAAAAAATCCCGATTTTAATTATTTTTTGTCCATTAGGCCCAATTACTTGACACTTGTAGCGGTAGGGGGAAGGAGAAGGAGAAGGGAAGGAGAAGCAAGGGATAGGATAGGATAAGGATAAGCATAGGATAAGGAGTCTGAATAAAGATATGGTATGAGCAACATCTGCTCCGTGGCTCTTCCTTCCTTTGCATTGTTGGTGGTGGCTTAGCTCCACCAAGCCACCACTCATCTCATCATACGTCCACTGGAGGTCATAGGTCATAGGCAGCGCTCCTGCCGGGTCACACGTGGCGACGTGTCAGAAGTTCCCAATCCTGGAGAAGACGGAGTCAGATGGCCAGAAGAAAAAACCAGTAAGAAGAAAAATAAAATTTTAAAAAAACGATTTTTTAAAAAAAAAAAAATCAAGGGAATGGTGACTCGAAGTCATTGCATGTAGTGGGCCTAGAAGGTCATAAGTGAAAAAATTTGGTGGGCCTAGAAGGTCAAGGTGAGACTGGAAGTCCTTTGAAGGGTAAAAGCCCTGAAAGTAGTGGGAAAAAAGGAAGATGTCGGCTTGAAGTCAAAAGACATCGGAGATAAGGAGAAGCCTTATCGACTGCGTTAAAATTATGCAAATGAGGCATGAACCTTTGAAAGGAATTTAATGCTTACAGTGCAAAAGTAAATAAACAGAGAAAAAGAAGGCAACAAAGTAGCGGAAGTGAACGGACAGAACGA
>JAQFYP010000046.1:0-50107 GCA_034694865.1 Bilobella braunerae
AAAGTCGGTACTTATCTGATCTAGTGCCGTCTCCACTCCGGCGAAGGTGGTGCCGGTGACCAAAGCCTTCGTCAGGCCGTGTTTTGCGATGGATTTGATAATTGGAAGTATTCCAGGAAATGCTGGGGCCCCGGTTGCAATAAACAGATTCATCACAAGAAGGAATGCGGTGGTACTGGAATATTTGTAAAACAATTAGTCATATTTTGTTCTGATTGTAACTAAATAATTACATGGTCAATTTGTTCTTAACTAAAATAGTTAAATGACAAAGAAAAAGATAAGGAAAAAAAATGTCAAAGCAAATATTTGTGAAATCCAATTAATACAAATATGATTAATTTGAGGTTACTTAGCCATGGTTGTAATTGAACTTGTATCTTAGAGAATTAAAAGAGGACTAAAGACAAATTTAAATATCAATCGACTCTATTAGCCACTGTCTTTGATTTAGTCTAAATAAAATCTTGGATGTGAATGATTTTGCATCTTCTTCATTGGAAAATGACAGCTTCCGTTCTTCTTCTGAGGGAATTAGCTGACGCGGTTGGATAAGGCAGTCATTCATCAAGTGATTGAGGGTGTCATTTCCCTCAAGTCTACAGCAGAATAATGGGCCTGAGTTGAATGTATGAAGGAATCTCCTTGTCAGGACAATATTTGATTGGGAACGACATGCAGCAATAATTCTCTTGTCGTTGATTCCGAGGTTAAGGGTCAAGTATTTTGCTACGGTTGCTTTTGTCAAATCGCATTGTTCAACATAAAATTTGGCTGCAGGATTTTCTTGAATTCTGATCACGTCGCGGGCTCTTGCATGGTGAAGTAAATCCTTGATGAACGTGGGTGATTGTGACAATAAATTTGATGTAGGAGGGGCGAGGCCAATTTCCGTGAACAAGGATTTAAATGTGGTGAACCAGTTATGAGGGCTGTTTGTAGAGACGGTATCCAATTCAATAAGGTGGAGAAGCATCATGCGTGGATATCTGCCTTCCGGTTGGCGTAAAATTCGTTTCATGAAATTGGAGGATCGTTGGATAACGGGATTAATTACTGAAGAGCGGTTGCATTCAATTCTAATCAGTTCCCCGGGGACGTTGTGTCCGAGTCCAAGAATTTGCCTAAAAAAAAGAGTTTGAATTTTTTCAATTTCATTTATGTACCGGTGACTCCAAACTTCTGCGCCATAGAGCAGAACAGAATTTATCATTGAGTCAAACAGGGTTGTAATTGCGCTCCAACTGCTCGATCGTCCTTTTGTGAGTACCTCCCGTACTCTTGAAATTGCTTTTCGTGCATTTGTTTTTGCATTTAACGCAGCTTTCCGGAATACTCCGCTGGAAGAAAGTACAACAATGTTGAAAATGCGAAGAGATTTGGAAACAATTTCCCGTTGAATTGACTCGATCTCTGTGTCATGCACTTTAATTTTTTGGCTCAATATCTGTTGCTCTTTTTTCACTTGGCAATTTACCAGAAAAATTTGATACAGTTTTGCATTTTCTGGAAGGTTTTTCCACTTATCTGGTACAATTGTGTCAAAGTTCAAATCACTTTCCTCGTCAGGATTGTCCGATTCACTATCGAAAATTTTAGAAGTGCTTGACGTGGCAGCAGCGCTTGCTTTTCGGGTTAATGGTTTAATTTTATCCAATGGTACAATACGCGAGGCCTTCTTTCTACTTGACATTGTCACGCTAAAATTACACCTACTAGCATTAGAACATGAAATTGTCAACTTAATTTTGACATTTAACAATTGGTGGCCGACTCGTGTTGTAATAATTTAAAAAAAAACTAAAACTTTTGGTTGAAATCAAAAGGTCAAAAAGTAATGGTAAAAAACAAATGCATTTGTAAACAGTTTAAATTCACAATTCAAGTATGTCAATACCTATGGACAGCTTTAGTTGTTCCAACAACTAAAATTGTTGGTTTCCTTCAATAATCTTAAAACAAATTTTAATTCAAACGAACAAGCACCCAACCTCAATTCCAACTTGTCTATGCTCCGTCTAATTATTAAGCAATTTAATACTAAGAACTATGTAATAAATAAACATAAACACGCAATAAACATAAACTCCGCCATCTGGATGCACTATACATAATTTTATAAAGTTAAATTATAACCTGAAACAAGAGATTCCTCTGCTGACTTTATTATGCTTTGTAAATCAATTATATAAAAATGCAGAAATGGACAGCCAATGAAATCATCTTAAAACTACACTTGACCCCACGGTTATGTGTTATAGTTAATTATAAATGATTGTGAGTTGAATGTTGTAAGCGTAAGTTATACAACTATTTTAAAATACAGTCGCATTATTAAACCGTACATTTTTTTTAAGATTTTGGGTGGCTATGCGTGCGTAACAAAACAACTATGTGAATTCAAGAATTTAAAATATAAATTGCTCTACAGCACCCCCATACATCCAATCCAAACATCATTAAATAGGCACTGTAAATTTTTTCCGTAACTGTCACATAGTAACCTTAAACCTATAAGTTGCACGATGAGAATTGTGAACTTCATGATGACTTTCATGACCCGCAAGTTTCCTATAGTGACGAAGACTATCCTGACGTTCGCGATTACTATCGTGACTTCTGCGATTACTATCCTGACTTCGGCGATTACTATCGTGACTTGCAGGATGGATTTATGAGCTGAATTATGACTACCCTGAGTTGAAAGATGACTAACATTAATAAAATTAATATACGTAAATCAGATTAGCCACAGAAGCCCGTCCAAGGACAAGATAATTTGGAGAGAATTAGGGGTCAAGACTCAGGCCAAGTTCGAAAATGGGTCATCAGGGTCTGACCTTTCACCTCCAAAATGACCCCCGAAGTGACCTCCAAATGAAAAAAATCGGATTTTTCGTGTAATTGCTAGTCTTTTGTTTCACATAAAAATATATTAGTCTCATTGACCCAAGTGACCCCCGACCCCCTGCCCCCTAAGTGACCCACCCCCAAAACCAAAAAATCGTTTTTTTTCGTTTCTTACTAGTTTCATCTTAAAGGAAAAGTTATTATAGTCTCATTGAACCAAGTGACCTCTGACCCAATGCCAATGACCCCCAAAGGGACTTCCAAATCCGAAAAATTGTTTTTATAGGTTTTTTGCTAGTTTTGTCTTTGACAAAATGTTTTTATAGTCTCAATAAACTAGGAGACCCCTGAACCAATCGCATGCCCTAAATGCCCCCTAAAAATTGAATTTTTCTAAATTTGTCTATTTTCTTATGAAATGAAAAGTTTGAATAGCTTCAATGACCCAGGGGACCCTTAGCCCAATTCTATGACCCCCTAAATAATCCCCAAATACCCCTAAACCTGAAAAGTCGCATTTTCTGGATTTGTCTAGCTTGATACGATACGAAAGTTATGATAGTTTTATTGACTCGAGTGACTCCTGACTATTCTCCTTCATATCTATGACCCCATAAATGACCCCCATGTCATCTGAAGTACGAGATGCTACTTACGTTACGTGCGTCTGCAACGGTTTATTTAACATTTTCAACGGGCATTAGAGTATGTGTCTGATTTCGAACTACATTTCGCACAACAGGCGAGTTTGAACCTATGCCTATATATCTGAATGTATAAGTTGACTTCGGTAGATATATCAGACTTCAAGCGAGTTATGCATTGTTTTTCTCTTTGACGAATATTTAGTTTGTTTCAGCAAGCGTTATGCATAGTATCGGATTTGCGGCAGTATGTTAAATTACAATTTAGGGTTTATGTTAACGGATGTACCAGAATTTTTTTGGAAATGTCTTTCATCGAAACTTTAGTTATTAAATTATTCTTCTTCAAGCGAGCACAAACGAGGCATTGAATCAACCGAATGACCCAATTGCTATGATTTAAAAAACGACTTTAAATTTCTTGCAACTAGTAAATAAAATTACAAACTATAATTTTACCATTAAGGGAGAATTGTTCGTACTTTTCAGAAGGGGAAATACAAATATAATTTTCTTGGATTTTATTTTTTCTATTAAATTTGGCTTGAGTCTCCGTTATTTCGCCATAAAATAGAGAAGTTTATTTTGCAAATGTTTTGTCTAAAAACATGATTACAACACAACTAATCTGTAGTGAAAAAATACGTTGTAGTAATTGTCAAACTCTTATACTTATAATTGCAAACTCATTGAATAGGCAGTCATGTGTGGGTGTGCGTGCCAAGCAATTGTATGAAAAAAATGTTTCTTTTCTTTTAAAAGCTCTGATACATTGGAGCCCCAAATCCTAAACCATGATTATAAACCCTTCGTTACAAGACCAAAGCTAGCTAGAAATCCAAAAAGGGGGTGAACTCCAGACAAAATTCGAATACCTCTCTTGAAGAAAAAATTTATTCTCGAAAGCCGGTAACAATATGGTAACAGATTTGTTTTGTCACATATCAAATAAACAGAAAACTTAAAAATGAGTCAATTTTAGTTCAAGAGGTCATGTTGAGGTGAAGGATGTGTGTTTCGGTCCAAAACATTTTTTGACCTTGAAAGGACATTTTGAGGTCCAGAGGTCATTTTGAAAGTGTAGGAGACCTCTAAGGTAATCTGAACCATCCTAACTTTTTGTCCCGTACAAAAATATTTTTTGACCTTGAAAGGTCTCTACTGTAGGATTGCCTTGTCAGGATTTGATTATAATGTTTATATAGTTGATGTTTTTCATATCTATACTATAAAACCGTTCTTCCGTCTGTCCGTCCGTCTGTTTGACATCGATGCCTGAAAAAACCGCTAAAGCTACAGGCGCCATGTTTTATCAAATTATAAAACTTCTGTAATAAACATTTAAAGCTTTAATAGATAGCTCATATGCATCTGAATTTAGGTAAATAATTAGTTGTTCAATCCAAACGGAAGTTGCACTATTGTCATAAGCATCAATTACGGATCAATTATTTCAACATAAAGTATTGCTTTCAGCGTTTTCCAGCGATTTTGGTAGCAAGTTGTGCCTATGGTGTAGTGTCTCTTTCCTCACACCGGCCTCGTTAGTTACGAAGGCCATGGGTTTGTAATCTTACACACTTACGCAAGCACAGCTTTCAATACGGTGATTACTATAGTGAATTATTAGTTTCATGAAAATAAGCAAAAACAACATCTACAATTTCTAAACCAGCACAATAGTAATGCTTAAATTATTCAAATACCATAAAATCAAAGACATACAAAGACTAGCACATATTCAGTGCACAATATTAAACCCACTAAGTTCTAGAATGTCTTTAAACACCTCAAAATTAAAATTGGGTCTTCTGATAGCTCTATGGATTTTAGTGAACGTTCTTCAATACAACTCAATTTGTGTAATAGTGCTTCACTGTCTGTGTTATACATTAATTGGCATATGATGGAGAATTGTATATTAATCAAATTTGAGTATTTTTTTTACTATACATAAAGTTAAGATGCTTTTAATGATGAAAATGACCGATACCTTCGTCACCTGGGTGTGATATCGTGACCTCAAAATCATTTCAAGGTCAAACATTAATTTTTGCATAACTTTTTATCATTGACCCAATAAATTTTTTACTTGAGCTTAACATATTCACAAAGTTTAATTACTTTCCATACACTTGCTTGTCATTCAGATGTTACAAGTTGGCTCCAGTTTACCTCAAATGTTTTGCAACCAACGTAACTGACTTGATAAACATAACTGATACGATAAGCCTAAAACAATAATGTAAATACTTTGAATTAATTTATTTCAGCATATTTTCATTAAGATATGTTTTGCAATGTTTTATTTCATTCTTTAAGATTCAACGCAATCCAGTCACCAAACTCTTCCAGGCTCACTTTCCCGTCTTTGTTAGCGTCAGCAAGTTTTACAAATTCAGCATAACTGATTTTCCCCAGCTTCGGATCATGCAGAACACAAATGTTCAAGTACTCGTCAAATTCAAAATTTGAAATGTATCCGTCCCTGTCCAAATCATATGCGCGTGCAAGGTGCTGAATTATTTTTGCACTGTCATGTAGCAACTTCAAAGCTTCCAGGAATATCTCCATATCAATATTCCCATTGTAGTGTTTGTCCCAGTAGCCTTTATATTCCGAAACCAACTTAGGGCTTCTTGTATATCCAATCAGATCAAGATATGCGGACAAGTCTGAGGATGAAATTTGCCCTTTTCCCTCACTGTTTTTCTGAAAACTCGGCATGGAAGTAAATATGTTACGTAGCTCTTCCGCTTCTTCATCTGTAAATGGTTGGGAATAGTCGTGGAGCTTAATGTCCGTCGTCATTTTGCACTTAATAATTTTTGTTACTCAATAACTGAATTTTAGAAACTGATTGCTTATACAAAACCATCGTGCATTTATATGTCGATTAGATTCTTGTTAAACTAGTTCCCAATAGCCACTTTGCTGGGTTTCAGGTGTAAGTTTTATCAAATGATTTATTGTGAGGCACCCCCGTATAATAAACAGGTTTATTATCTGGATGCAAGAACTTATTTCAATTGCATATTCTTGGTACTTAAGGTTAGTACGTGACTATAGTAAAAATGTCTCTAAATTAACAGTCCCAAAAGAAATGCTATTCACTTGCAGCTCCATGTTCATCAAAAGTGTTTGCAGAAATTATAAATGCAAGCGATTCCACACCCTTAAAGTACAAACAACATAGGTGCACCATAAATTACTCTTACTTTCTAAATTACTTCTTTTTAAGACGGAAAACTTTCCTAAATTCTAATTATCATGTTTTGTATTTTTATATTTTAGCAAAGGTTTTATATCTCGTAATTATTGCCAATAATTATTTATTTACTATATATATATTACTATTCTATTATTCATCAATAAATTATTGCTGGTGATTTGCAATTAATGTAAGTACGTCCGAAATTATGATCTTATAAAAAAAACTTGTACTCTTGCACTTATATTGCAGCGTTTTTTCAATCTTGACATTTACACATTTGAGGTTATATTACTTAAAAGGTCATTGACATCAACTTTTTATCATTTGAAGGGGTTCAATGGACTTAGCCTTGTGGAGAGGCCAAATTTTAAATCAATCTTTACCAATTAGTAACGTCAATGCAGTGGCATTGACAGGTCACGTGACCTTGACTTTTTACAATTTACCAAGTGAAGCTGGAATTTTGTTTCAATAGAAAATATACTGGAATCAGGTTGTGCAACTAGCGTAGACGGGCCTGTCAAACGTTTCGAAACCAAGTACTGCAATTGCCGATCTCTATTAATACTTTCTACGACAGTCTTTTAAAACCCAATCTTTAGATTAAAAAAAAACGCCATTATATTTGGAAGTGAATCGTGTAAGGAAAAAAATATAGTTTCACAAAAAAAATTCTGAACGTATACACAAATGCTGGATTTATTGTGTTGCACGTATGACAATTATCAGTATGTTTTTTCATGTTCGCTTTAAGAACAAAACGCAGAAAGCAGCAGGATCATCAGCTCCGTAATACATTCCAACTCCTTCTACACCATAACTCATACTTCCCTTGCCCGCAATTGTCTCCTGAATAGCCTGTAAAACACATTTGTGATTCAGTTAAAAGTGCAATAAGACCACATCGTATTACAGAGTTCAAGTTATATTTGACATTTCGAGCACTAGGTATCACCGAGCGTTAAGGTAACTTGTTTCAGGCTATTGCATTAAATAAGAAATATATAAACAGACAAGGAAATTTCCTATTACAGATTGTTGGTATTTCAGTTCCAAAAATTGAGCAATATGAGCAGCGCAGGCCTCCAAGGGTGTTTTATTGTGTATTTCTTCAAAATTACGCACTTTGACAAATTTTCCTCCAAAGCTAACATTGTGCAATTCAAGAGAACCCTTTGCCTTTGTAAAACTTGGTTGAAAAATTCCATCTTTGACAAAGACGTCGAAGGCAAGTGTCACATCGTACCCCTCCAAATCCGCATCTTGAAGCATTTTCCCAGCCTCCATTGTTTTCTTGACCTAAAAAATTATCATAGTTTAATTATTTTTTGATATGTCAACATTTCATTACACCATAACGATTTACAAAAAACGAATTTTTTAAAACTGTTATCAAATTAGCTTTTGTTACCTGTTGTCTTTGCTCCTTCTGCATTTTGGTCATTTGAACTTCAGGCACGATGCTGGACAGTGCAACCTTAAACTCTTCATCAGCGTCCTTTCCTTTACTAACTATATCAAAAATTTGCATTTATTTAAAAAGGGTACAAACATACAAAATTATACAGTACCAGTAATATCAAGCTTGCTGGACACCTTTTGATCCTCCTTTCGATTGTCACCTGACATAAACTCCTTGTCACTTTTGACTAGAGCATTAGTTCTTGGCCGAGGAACGCGTGCGACAGAGTTTGACGGTATTGTTGAATTGCTTTTGGGGGAAGCTGGCAAGCTAGTGCTTTTACCTTTACTCAATGCATTGCCTTCACTCACTTTCTGCTGAGGACCTATTTGCAAGAGCAATTATATTTTAGAATAATGGCGTTTTGAATGCTGAATTATCAGTAATTATCATATTCAACTGTAGTCAAATTACCCTTGTCATTATTTTTATCCTGCAAGCTTGCACCACTTGGATACTTAACTGTACCAAGTGTAATTTCAACTTTTGGTAGTTTTCTGGTATTTTCGACCTTTGCCGGTACCTCTGGCGTCGGGGTCACTCTAGGGGGTTGAATTTGCTTTGACTGGTGGTTTAGCACTATATTTCTTTCGTTATTTATTGGCAATTCCACCTGTGGCTTGGATTGGTTCTGACCTTCTGGCAGTGCAAGTAAATTGATTAGATTTGAAAAAAATTGTAGCAATTACAAGAAAAAAACTGTTTTAGTACCCGCTGCGCTCAGATCGCTTTGCACATTAGGTCCTAAATTATTTGCATCCGGGGCATGTATAGATTTGCTTCCATCCGATTTTTTTAGTGTGTGCGATGTATCTTCTGGACGAGCCGATGCAGTATTAGCACCAGATTTCAATCCTGCCGGAGGTTCCACTAGATTTGGACGGTCTAAAATAAATTCTCATAAAGTGAACTTTTTGTCTTATGGTTTCGACGCTTATTCTAACAAAGGAAGCGTGTCACATGCACAGGTTAGTGTAACATTCGACATTTGGTCCCACACCACTGTTTATCAGAATTTGAATTTGAAAATTGGGTTTTGACGTTCAATTATTTTGTTCTACTTTTTGCTCACCTATGCTGAATAATATGATGTACAGGGTTGGTCGAAATCGAAATTCAAGAACCGAACCTTCCTGCACCAAACAGGCCACGCCAAATCCAGAACTACGTTGTACAACCTAAAAAAATATTGAGACTTTTAGTAGGGTTATTTTCGTAGCTAGATGTGTGGCATGAGTTAGAGTGAGATATAGATTTTCAAAGTTAAGATAAAAAGTATAGAAATAAACTTTTTTTTTTAGAAATTTTCGACTTAAAAATATAATATGGCATTTATAAGTATTCAGCGTATAAGTACCACTTCTAAATATGATAAATACAGTTCCTAAATAGTTGATTATGATTACTAACTAGGCATATTATTTTGTAATAATTTGAGTATATATAGGAACTTTTTGTAAGATGAATTTTGCAATGCCTCTTACCTCGGAAATTTGTTTCTTGTACTTGTCAACGCAACTCTTGATGGCCTCATCTAGTTTCCAGAAATATTGTTTCCTCATTTGCAATATGGTCCCATTTAGCAGTTTGCGTTCTTCGCAACCCGATATCGAGTTTTCGTCTTCTTTAATCTTAATGGCAAGGATATTTGCTTCTTTAACGGCGATATCTTGTGCCTCCTTGAGGGTCAGCAATGAAAAAAATTAAACCTAGTTTCCCACTACTTTAAATAAATTTTTGAATAATTTTTACGACATTCAGTTGTGAGACTCATATACTAAAATACGCTTAGTGCGTATCAGCACAGCATTTGCTCCTTTACAGTTCCAAAATCTTTTTGGTTGAAGGAAACGAATGAAAAAAAAAGGTAAAAACGTGTATTCAACATGTTGTTTATGTGTGTGGTCAACATTTTAGTTGGGGGTCACAAAAATTTCTTGGGACATTATCGTTTTATATTGATAGTAAGTAAATCAAAGGGCTTCTTTACCTGTGTTTGCAATAACGTAGTTGAGGGTAGCACGAAATTATTCACTTCAAGCTTAACTTTGTCAGCAGCAGCTTTAGCATCAATGATGGTGCAGTATGAAGTGCTAATAGTGTTAACAATTATTAGCAACAAGACTTGAAGCTTGTTGTGTCTGACAATAGAATTCATTGTTGAATTTCTTTACTCTTCGTTAACCGATATTTTTTATTCTTTCTATTTCTCTATTACAAAACGTAGTCAGGAAGGCTAATTGAAATTTGTTTGAAATGAATAATAATTCTACTAAAGGCATTTCTTTAAATAGGAAAATCTTTACTTCACTTTTCGTAGCGTCATATTTTCAAATTATTGTGAAAATCAAATTATAGTACATAGTGTACAAAAATTGAAACAAAAAAGGATTTTGCTTACAACGTGTAAATGAAGGCATAGAAGCGTTTTAAAGTGTCTTTAAAATTTTGTATCAGCTGACACACTTAACTACTTTCAATATATGAAAAAAAAAACCGGAATAAAGGTGCGTTATTTGACATTCCCGCAGGGCGGATGGTCAACATGAAGTGAAGGGTAGGGATGTGGTAAGGATAGGTCATGTAACAGTAAGGAATTACTATGAAAGGTCATTTTGAGTTCAAGGGGTCATTTTGCGGTGAAGTGGGTTGTATAATTCATTAAAAACATTATACTTTTTGTTTCATGCTAAAGTAGAGTTTGACCTGAAAAGGTCATTTTGAAGTCAAGGGGTCATTTTAGGGTGAAAGTGAGTCGCGGGGTCATCGAAAACATCATAATTTTTTGTTTCACGCAAAACTAATGTATTATCTTAAAAGGTCATTTTGAATTCAATGGGTCATTTTGCGGTGAAGGGGATCGTATGGGTCATTGGAAACATTATAACTTTTTGTTTCATGCAAAAAGTAGGGTTTGATCTTGAAAGGTTTTTTTAGAGGTCAAAGGGTTGTTTTGCGGTGAAGAGAATCACGGGGATCTTTGAAAACATCATTTATAACTTTTTTCTTTCATGTAAAACTAGTGTTTTACCTTGAAAGGTCATTTTGAGGTCAATTGGTCATTTAAGAGGTCATTGAGGGGGCCACTGAGAAAATTATCTTATACAAATGTTGTCCGTTTATGAAAGGAACGTTGTTTCACGTTGTTATAGAACAATATTCTTGACCCTGAACCCCATGGGGGTCACTTCCAGTCAAAGTAAAATAAACTTGAACTGGGCCGGATATGAAGGGACTTATTCCCGAAAACCGATTTGAGATATGTTGAGTAGTTCCTGAGATATTAATTATACTCGGACGGACAGACAGACGGACAAAACGACAACATAAAGTAGATTTCACTTTGCTTCCGCTACATAAGTAATTAACCGTTTGTTGCGCTAAGGTCACTTCTAAATTTTCAAAAAATAACCCATTTAATAACTATTAACTATACTATTATTTATTATTATTAACAAAAGTTGATAAAATAATTTTTTTTTATGTTTTTGCAACTGGTTCTATTGGTTATTCGGGGTCCCAGAATTGAAAGCAAATGAAGCAAATTCCTGCACCCAGGTTTTAGGACTTTATTTTAAATTAATTAGTATAATTTTTCTTCAGTTTCAAACTTCCTCGTAGTTTCAAAATGTTTTTCTAAATTCCTTGCACGCGAAATTGTAAAATCTTGTTATTTGAATCGAGAGATAGGAAACCAGTTTTTGCAGGATCGGTGAGCTACGATTTATCTGAAACTACAGAAAAATTTCAAATGAATTGCTTGAAATTGTTTTTTACTTTTAATAACTTTTTAATTTTGTATTTAGATTTATTAACTGTTTCAGCAGTATAGTTAAAACTAGTGTTGAGTAGTACAAAATAATTTTGATTTCAGTTTTACTCATTTTATTTTTATTTTGTGGTACCTAGCCAAGTCAACAATAATTCTATTTTAATTCTTATCAAAAATAATAAACTAAATACGTCTTTAGTTATTTTTGTTGCGTCTAGTACGCAACAAAATTGGGTGCGTTACTGGGAGAGATTCTTACTGCAATGTTTTTTTTTTTGTAAAAATGCAAAACTAACGAATGCTTATATGTTAAAAAAACGATTGTAAGTGCAAAATAGAATGGTCAAAAATATGTAAGTTATGGTTTTTAGGGCAAAAGTCGCCTATAAAGAAAATAACTTTAAGGTTTTGCTAAGAAATATATACTAGACTATTTCCCCAACCATGTTGTATTGCTCTGCACTTATATATTTATTTTCTAAATCATATCTTACATAATTTAACATGTATTTTTTTCTGAAGTTACACCCGTAAAATGTTTAAATTAAGGAATTTTCGCCCTTATAACTAACTTGCAACTAATGGTTGAGTGTAAAATAAATTTGGCCCATAAAGAATGCCGTTCAGGCTCAAAAGCACCAAAGCATTTGATAAGATACGTAAACACACCTAACGGACGCTGGAAGCATAAAAAAGAAATATTACATTCCTATCGCATTTACTAGCAGTTTGTGCAAGCTGTTGAGATGGATTAGTTGAAGTGAGGATTAACTACAGGAAAAAATTGCAAAAAAAAACTTACTTCAAACTTGTAGAAAAATAGGAAATGTATGGGACGTGGGAGGTTTATACCAGTTTTTATTTTCAGAAAACTTGGAAACAAATAGATGAAGTTGAAAATTAGAGAAAGAAAATGTCTTCATCAGGACCTAACATAGGGATCTAATCTACAGTAATATATTTTCTTTTAGGAAACAGGAAAATTATTTGTTGTCCGAGCCCTTAGTGTATCATCGTTGTTGAAACCATGACGGTATTGCGGGATTGCAATAGCGTCTTGGAGTATCCTCTCTTGGTATAAGAAGCACCTGGTCTCGTGGTAAAATTAGTATCTTTATTTTTTGCTTTGCTTGGGATCTAATCCCGGTCCACCCCGTTTCCCACTATCCCCTACCTAACAGCTCTTTGATACATTTGTCGTCCCTAGCTAACAAAAGAAGCCGATGTGACGTGATCCGGTGTCCATAAATACTATTCCAAAAAACTTGTGTCGTATTTTTCAAAATTATGCGATTGCGATTAAAAAAAAGGCACACATTTTCATTCCTGGAGAGCGGATGGTCAACATGTAAAGGAGAGGGGTAAGGAAATGGTAGGGGAGAGGCTCATTAGCATAGATGTTGTCATCAATGTTGTTTGCGTTTAAAAAACACTAGTTTGAAAAAATAGTGTTTATTTCCACGTTTCGTCGTTGTACGTCGTTCTCTACATGTTTCGTTAAATTTTGAAAACTTGACGCAATAAAAACGGTTTAGTGGGGTCCTATTTCTCAAAAATGGTCAAATAGAAGGCAAATGGTGCAACTTCGTTTATGTTAATTTAATTAAATCTACTTCAAAAGCAATGTGATTTTATTGTTATTGAAGTAAAATCAAACAGTAAAAACAAATCTTGTTTCAAATTTTCCGTTTAAATTAGAGTAATATTTGCCTTGTTAAGACAATTAAGGCAGACGCACAATTGTGGGGGCCAGGACTCTGGCCAACGGGACCTGTAACGATAACGGAAACACATAAGTTGAGGGCAAAATAGGGTAAGTTTGAACCTGTTACTGTAGTAAATTTGAAACAAAATGCAAGCCGAAGTAAACAAGTTGATACTTTCAAATGGAAAAATTATTCCCGCATCCTAACCAAAGCCGTGCATTACAAAGTTGTGCTTGAGCTTTCGAAAATTTCTGCCGAGTCCTCTCTACCACGAATTTCCACTTAACCCTCTCCCATTTGTAACCCGGGTTACATTTCCACCGTCCATATGACTAATTTTTTATAACCAATTTACTTTGTTCAAAATTTTGTCAAATTCTACGCGTTTACAATACGCGAAGTTTATCACATCCGGGGTTCACTTTAACATGGGTTTATTATATTTGATTCGGGGTTTACAATAGCCAACGAATGGGCAAGTTTTATTATACCCAAAATTGTATCATAAACGGGTTCACTGTTTTCAATAGAATTTGTTAGTGTGCTCTTGTAAGCCATGCCGGAGTAGGCAAGGCAGTAAAAGCTACAAATAATTCAACTCTTAATTGAAATTTTTTTGGGTTTGTTTCATAATTAACTTCCAAATTGCAATAATTGTTTCATCACATTCAAATTATCATTTGTATTAGAATTCGGAAACTACTTTTGAAACGAACCCTAAAATCTTAATATTTACAGTTGCCGTATTGTAGGTGTGACTTTAGCCGGGGTTAAAATAACTGGTGTCCATTGTTTTTTAGAAATGGGCGGCGGGGTGCACTGTGAAGGGTTACACTAGGGTTAAGTACCATTTTGGCGTCCCCTTACCCCTTCAAAAGCGCCAGGCACACTCTCTGTGGGCTACCTGGAGCACTGGTAGGAGCAAGGGGAACAGAGGGATCGCGCCAAACCACTTTGTCCTCACGCCTCGCCTCGGCCCCGCTACATCTGCATTGTCTTTGCAGAGAACCGGGGCAGACTGCACGGGACCCTGGAAGGAGAAAGAACGTTCATTTTCGTTCTCACTTCCATCAATTAACTTCACTTAATTAGTGTTCTGAATGTTTCACAACAACAGTTTCCTTTTCTTGTTAAATAAACGGCTAAAGGCCCATTTTCGTAGTGACTTTTGACCTCCGGAGAAGTGACCTACGCTTCATTTGTTGCCTTCCCAGGCAGGATCGTTTGCAAAAGGTATTTTTTCATTCCTAAGGGATCCCTTTCCCACGATAATATAGCGAGCGAGTCCCCTTGCACATTGTTCCCTTTAGAGGACATCTGACCCTTGACCTCTGACCCCATGCGTTACCCCAAAACTGGAAATTGAGGGTGGCGGCTTAGGTTAAAATTGAGCTAATATTTCCACTGAAATGGAAATGACCCACAGCGATACGCTATTGTTTCATTTAGTTCGTTTTCGGAAAGCTTTAAAGAGGTTCGCTGTAGCCACGCCTAGCCAGTACTACTCTGGTGGTCTTTCTATCGTCATTTATATGCGTTATTTATATGCGTAACATATATATATATAAGCGCTATAGCGTTACCGTTTGGCAGCTATCTACCACAACCTTTCTCGTGTCAATCTCTGTTGGTGCTTTTTTTTATATCTACCGCCTACAAGTCGAAACTGGTCAACTCGATAATGTTTCTCGATTTTTAACGGTACCCTGAGACCTCGACGAACTGGAAGCCTCTGACTACCGTCTGGTCGTTACAATGGCCATATCCGTATCGTCAGGAAATAGCAGCAAGAGCTCAACTCGAATTGGATCACGTCAAATGTTTCTTAGATAGAGTAGAGCAGCCTGCATAATCTTGTTTGATGTTATCATTACACGTCGCTTCCAGAAACTTTATAACTAGTTTTGGTCAAAGCCCTACGGTACACTCCCCTCGCTTCATATTTTTCTAGTGCGAGATTTGGGCAGCCTAGTTTTGCTTATTAGAACTTCAATGTATTCCTGGCTAAGCAAATTAGCCCTACCTAGGACAGGAGGATCAAGAAATTAAAATAAAACCTTCAAAAATAAAAATATACATCTATATACATAACTTAACTACATCCGGCAAGACGTTCCGGATGCTCAACACATTTCTACTGCTAGTGCTAAGTTGTAAATTGCAACAAGTAATGTTATGCAAAGCTGAAGAAAGGATAAATCTACTGTAGTAAGTAAGAAGTAATTAACCGGGTGTTGCGCTAAAGTAACTGCTAATATAACATTAATTCAACAAAAAATTAATTAATCTGAAAAATTATGGGTTTGCAACTAGGTCCATTTGTTAATTAAATTGGTTTATTATTCTTTTTCAGTTTCAAGTTCCTTCAGAGCTTTAAAATTGTTTTCTAAATTTCCTGCACGCGAAAGTAAAATTTTGTTATTTGAATGGTGAGATTTGATACGTTTTTGCAGGATCGGCGAGCTGAAATTACGGGAAAATTTCGATTGAATTACTTGAAAATGTTTTCTTTATTTTTAATAACATTTCACTTTATTTTCACTTTTTTTAATGAAATTTATTAATCGTTTCATCAATATAGTTAAACTAGTAACTATTGTTAAGTAGTACTAAATAAATCTGATTTCACTTTTACTCATTTTACTCTTGTTTGACCGTACCTCGCCTAGTCAACGTCAATCTATTATAGTTTTTATGAAAACTGCAAAGCAAGAAAAGTCTTTAGTTTTTTCTTGCGTGTGTTACACAAAAAATTGGGACAGACCAACAGATTCTTAATGCTTTGCAATGTTTTTTTTTTGCAAACGTGCAAAACAAGAAGAACTACGCAGTCTCTTAAGAATAAATGTTAAAGAAGCGATTGTGTGTGTAAATTTGTCAAATAAAAAATTTGTAAATGAGGTTCATGCTTTAGGCAAAAGTCGGCTATAATAAAAAAGATTTTGCTAGGAAATATAAACTAGACACTAGACTTCTGGAAGCTAGCTTTTGTTCAGACATCCCCGAAAAAATTGTATTGCTCTGATATATTGTTTTTATTTCTAAATTATACTTTACACATTTATACATATAATTTTTTTTCTCAAGTTACACCCGTAAAAAGGTTAAATTTAGAAATTTTGACCTAAAAAACTAACTTACAACTAATGGCTGAGTTTAAAATATCTTCAGCACATAAAGGATGTCGTTTTTGCTCAGTAGCACGAAAGCCCTTGATAAGTTACATGAACAAACCTAACGGACGCTGGGAGCGTAAAAAAGATATATTGCATTCCTATCGCATTTACTAGCAGTTCGTGCATGCTGTTGAGATGGATAAACTTTAAAGTTAAAGTGAGGATTAACTACAGGAAAAAATTGCAAAAAAAAAAACTTACTTCAAGTTTGTAGAAAAATAGGAAATGTATGGGACGTGGGAGGTTTATACCAGTTTTTATTCTCAAAGAACTTGAAAACAAGTAGAAGTAGCTGAATATTAGAAAAAGAAAATTGTGGTCATTATGACGGAACCTATGGATCTACTCTACAGTAATATCTTTCCTTTTAGCAAACATTAAGATGATTTATTGTTAGAGCCCTTACTGTATCATCGTTGTTAAACCATATCAATAATGTGAGATTACAATAGCGGCATGGATTATCCTCACTTGGTATTAGAGGCATCTGGTCTCGTGGTAATATGACCAACATAATTTTTTTACTTAGCTCGGGATCGAATCCCGCTCCACCATTTTTCCCCTATCCCCTACCTTAGCTAACAAGGGAAGCTCCTCATGTGAGGCAGGAGTTTGTGAGCCAGTGTCCATAAAACCTCTTTCACAAAACCAAATAAATATAAAAAAATCAGCAATAAAAAAAACGGTTAGGTATGGTTCTTTTTCAATACAAATTATAAAAGCGTACCGTTGCAGTTCACACGACATATAACAGTATACCCAGTAAAAGTAGAGGCTTTAATAATTGAATTTGCATGGTTTCTAAAAAAAATGTGTATATCAGAAGGCAAATGGTACAACCCAGTTTATGGTAATTAAATCTGATTCAAATGCAAAGTGAGTTTATTGTTAGTTAACTAAAACCAAACAGTAGGAACAAATTTTATTACTATTTGTTTCAGTTTCAATTAGAGTAATAATTGCCAAGACAATCAAGGCAGTGGAGTCTCTTACCCCAGAGACAGAAACAACTCACTTTTATGTTTTGCGTCACGGTGTGGCGTTATCGCCGTAGAAGTGACGTTAAAATTATAAAACCTAACGTTGAAAGGCGTTTTAGCTGTCACGTAAAGTGATTGCAAAATAGCTTATGTTCGAAACAGTTAACGTAATGAATTTGGAACAAAATGCCAGCCAAAGTAAACAAGTTGGCACTTTCAAATCGAAAAACTATTACCGGATTTTAACCAGGCAGTAAAAACTACAAATAGGTAACGTCAACTTTTGATTGTAAGATTTTAGAGTTTTTTTCCAAAATTAACATCCAAATTTCATTAACTTTTTGTATTAGAATTTGAAATGTGAATCTGAATTGTGAATCCATTTGGATAATTGTGGTCAACAACTTACAATCATTTACTAAATTATCCAAATAGCTTGAAAACGATTCACTATTAGTTAAAAATGTTAAAAATAACAATTCATTTTAAACTTTATAGTGGTATGTTAAACATTTAAATAATAGAGATTAAGCTGTGTTCAAAAGGCACTTGAAATTGAAAATTCTGGGCTGGAAATTAAAAGTGCTCCAAGAACACTGCCGTTTTAGGACGGTATTATTTGGCTAGTATAATAAATTTGACTTCAGTGCACAATTTAACTCAAATGTTAAATTTATATTTAAAAAGTTTTGCCAAAGTTGCTCCACTTATGTTGTGTAACAACAGTGTTTGGCAGCTAACAATTAAGATGATGAGGATGACCGCCTTCCCACTGGAGCGATCTTTTGACCTGACAAACTCATTATTGTCAAACCTTAGTTTTGCACAAAAAATAATTTCAATAATTATAATAATTTTTCCTGGAGATTAATGCTTTCACATTTCTTATTAACTAACCCCACCCCCGTTAGCCGCAAATAAGCAAAATGTCCAGGCAGTCCGATTATTATCATTCTCTCGAGAACTATACAATATTTCTGAAGTTTGTTTACAGATGCGGGTTCCTTGATTTCCGTTCTGGTTCAGATTTATTTAATTTGTCTCCCCTCCCTGGTAGCCCAATGCGGGTTGAAGGAAAGGCAGAAGTCACTTGGTTGAGCTTCTTTGGTAAGAGGCACTAGCTAGCGCAGTTGTTTCCACTGCCAACCTTACTTTTTGCCTTACCACAAGTGGTGAGGAGCGCTTCGATCCCAAGCTTCTGCTGCCTTGCAAAAATTCTCTGCCCCAGAGTTAGTTATCTGAGCTGAGATTAGGCTAATTAGTTTGTAAGAGATTATCAGTTGTTGTGATTCCCTGCCCGAGAATTCTTCCCCATAGGTTAGTTAGCTACAGGTAAATTGCTTCTGGTGGCCAGAAGCTAACGCGGGGGGAAATGAAGAAAAGGCATAAATCACTTGGTTGAGCTTCTTTGGTAAGAGGCCCTACCTAGCGCAGTGGTTTCCACTGCCAACCTTACTTTTTGCCTTCCCACAGGATCAACGGTAAAGTACATTACTCTAGAACATGAAAAGTGATCCTTACGAAAGTTGTTTCTTTTATTACAGGGAAACTTAAAACTACACAAATAATAAAACTGTTTATGCACACTTCAGTGCCATGGAAACTGCCTCCATGGCCGTGCCCTTATTTGATGCGTACAGCTCGGCGAGTTAGTTCCGAGCATCCACACGATGCAGTTTACTTGGGCTTTTACCGTTTGTGTGAACTGGCACTGTGATTGTCTAACCAGGAGAGTAGGGACATTCACTGCCGGTCGTATACCTGAACACACCAGGTAAAGAAGAGGGGTAAACCACTCTACCGATGTGGGTCGGCACACCCTCGTAAATACCGTGTTGGTGACCAACCAATCTGTCAACTCATCGAACGATTCTGGCTAAGGCCTCTTCTCGGCCAGATCCAGCCAATGATGGACGAGAGGAAAAAAATGGGACGCCCTTTCTTCTTAGAGCCTAGGCGGCGAACGAGGAAAAAATAGGTGATGAACACCTCCTAAGGAAGACTCTCTTATAGCCGAGTCCAACCCATCTCGTGCTTCAACTAACAAAATTTGGCAAACATTTTAAAATTGCGGAGTTTCCAAATTCAAATTTTCAGCACGCAATATTTAAAATTCTAGATACTTATTTGAATTCCCTGTTTCAAACGTTTACAACGAAAACTTGTCAAAACACAAAAAGCGAGTTGGCAGGGGATCGAACCAACATCCTCGTTTTTCCACCACCCGTATTTGCTTAAATATGCTGCATTAAGTGAACTGGTTTTGATGTTGTTGTTTTTTCCGCTTAAATTTTATAAATACTGCATTTATAAAAGATCAAACTTTTCAACCCGCGAAATTCAAAAATATAACGATATAATTGAATTCTCTATTCACAAGTGACAGTTTCAGCTAAGAATGCCTTTTGTATGTCACTATGTCAACTACTTCTGCGCGAAACAAAATTCTAAGATGCTTGCAACTGCAAAACTGCAAAAAACTGCAATGGCTGGGGAAATTGTGATCGCGTTGATGTAGGCTTTGCTCCGTAGGATTGTAATAGTCTTTCATATATATTACTAGCAAACAAACCCGTCATAAGACTAGAGTATACTTTTAACCCATTTTCAAATCTTAAATGTTTTAATTGTTAATCAGAATTAACTAATTAGGATTTTTTAAAGCAATCTTGAGTTCATTAGTAGTTTTAGCGTACTAGCGTAAGACCCCCGATAGCATGTAAAACTCAACTTGCATAAGTTATTTTTTGTTAAATGTTAATTATAATTAACTAATTTGAAATTTGTTTTCAATCCATTTAAAGGCCATAGTTAGCTTCAGCGTACTTAAAAACTCTCATTTACATGTAAAACTCAACTTCCAAAAGTTAATTATTGTTAATAATTTATATAATAATAATTAACAAGTTTAAATCACAATTGGAGAATTTACTGAATCATTAGGGCAAAGTTCTTCAGTTATTTCAAAAAGGTTATTGAAAATAAGTAAGAAAAAATTGAAGCTGGTTGGACTCGAACCCGGGATGTAGATATTCAAGTTTATTGCGTGCGACACTTCTCAATATTAGGCCAAATCTTCTCTAGTTACAAATTACCAGAAAATAGATGGTGAAGTAAATGTCTGACCTTCACCGCGCCAATTTTGTTTTATATATAGTAATTATTGGGATGAAGCGATTTGAAATAAGCTAAAGCTACTTTTTTTGCAAATTAAGAACTAGAATCATTTATTTATTCTTTAAAATAGAGTACTTAAGTACTTAAAATAGTCACCTTACGTCTTCTACATTTCATGTAAATTATTTTAATTTTGTTCATTTCGAAATTATACTTATAAAATCGTTTTTTTATTGTTGCATTTCATGACTTCGCGCTACACTTTAGAAATACACAAAAAGCTAAATGTAACAGTTTTAGATGTATTTTAAATACCCTACTTTAACTAGACGTACCAGTTGTGTGTTTGAACTTTTGTAAATTGCAGTAAACCATTTTTGCCGCAAAATTATTATTATCTAATGTGATCAAGACATTCACTACTTTATTTCAACAAAATGTTGTTTTGTCACATTTTTTTTTCATTTGCAGGCATCTCAAATAAAAATTTAGGAATTTTTTTTCATTACTGCTATTATTTCTTTAATATCATAGATCTATTAATATTTATTGACTTTACATAATCATTCCTACTTTATAGAATTAACTAAAACCTCTCATCGTGTTAGTGGGAGTGGCTTGTCTTTTTCTTGAGCTGGCAAATGCCGGTCCAAATACCTCCAGAAATTTTTTCTTGTCTTATACACTAGCCTAGCGACCTTGATATAACGCAGGATATGACTATTAAATTCTGAAAGTTTATTTTCCTTAATTTTCTCTCGTTTTCATTTTCATTTTTGTGATGATTATTTGTACGTAATGGTTGGTATTGCTTTCTTGTTTAGAATATTTGGCAAATTTACGTTTTCGATTTGAATATCTTACCATGTTTCCGGCTCTTTACAATTTAGCTGAGTGCTTACTTTTATACCAAATTTATGTTTTGACTTTTGAATCAAGTATGACTTCCAATCTATCGTTTCCACGTTATCAGAGTTATGTTCCTCTCGTAATTTAGATGTACCACTGTCAATTGTGATTATCCTGCAAAAAAAATGTTTAATGTATACACCAGGTTTACAAGCAGTAAACAATGCTTAAACTTTTGCAAAATAAAATTTATTTATAAGATCCCAAACAAGGAGGCCCTCTTTTCATAGGATACAATTTGTTGGTTAGTCCTAGTTAAGTTTTAATTGCATTCCTCTTATGCGCCTATTTAATTTTTTTTTGTAGAAATATGATCTGTAAATCTAAGTTGACCTACAACTAACTCTTTAACTGTAAAAAATTACAAGTTGACTTTGTGCCATCAACTGATGTTACAAAAATTAAGTGATGCTACCTCATATGAGAGTATTGTTCCAGTGCATTTATTTCCCATTCCGATGAAATTTCCAGTCACGATTACACGACGCCACGAAGTCATATCCGTTGGAGAAACACTCAAGAAAATTTGTACACCTTCGTCAATGAACTTCTGTTGTATTTCGTCACTCTTCAAGCTATTATGAAATTTAAGTTAATTTGAATTAATTTTGGCTTTAAAATTAACACTTGAGTCCTAAACTATCTGTACAAAAGCGGATTGGAAATGAAAAGAAAAAAATCTCGAAAAAAAAAAGCAAAGCAGCAGTGGGATTTGAACTCAAATTCATAGGTTTACCAAATCAGTCCTCTATCCATTGCACGACTTGTTAAGTGAATAAATTGAGGAGATAAGAAATGCTTAATTGATCACGATCTACATTTTTGTATTAAAACTTTAACTAGTTGAGGTTTTATCACACCCTGTAGCCTCTACGCTGTAGCCTCGCACCATGAGGTAGCGTGGAACTCGACCTTTAATTCAGCGAGTAGGTCAAGTTTTATTAATTAGTTAATGGCAATGAGTTAATTAGAGTGCAGTTAGTTTGTAGGGTCAGTCAAGTTTGTCCAGTCTAAATTGTCGTCAATTATGAGTCAAAATGAAAGGTTTATTTTGACTTGTGACCTAGTCTTTTTCATACTTTGTTTCTTTCATTTGACTCAGCATCCAAAGTCCCTTGAGAGCTACCGTGACAATATTAACAAAATCTAAAGTCAACACATAGAGCTTGACGTTGTTTAGACAGCAGCAACTCACACAATAGGCCCAGAAAACGTGTTCATATCTTGAATAAATGGCAAAAAATCCGTTTCCGTTAGATATTTCCAAGCTATCGCCTTCATCGGTGCTAGTTTGTGATGTTGTTTCACATTTTCAGTAGGGTTTTTAACAATTAACAAAGCTAGAGGATTCTCCTGTAATGGAAATATTAGGTAACTGGTTTTATAATATGAAGTAAAAACCTTTATTAATTTATAAAAAAAATGTTTACAAACAAAAGTATGCCAAATAAAATTGTAAAGGAATACTTTTTTTTATTATAAAACACACTTTTTTTTTGTATATTTTATATAAAGTTGCGCACGGTAAAATATTGGACAATCCTATTCTAAATGTGTTCCATTTAAGTTCATAGCCTATAAGTTTGCAGGCTAATGTGATTTAACAAAACGTCTATAAAGATGATATCTACAGTTAATAATTTTAAGAAAATATATTTACAATATAATAAAAAAAGTAATAATAGAAAATAAAAATAGGAATAATTTTTTGAGATAAAAATATTTTGCACACGATATTCTAAGCATTCTATCTAGAAACAAAAAAATAAACCGTTGCAAACGCACGTAACCTAAGTAGCGTATTGTACTGATACCAAAATACTTTCATGCAACACTAACAAAACCACGAAAAAGCCAAATTTTCGGGTTGGGGGTCAATTACAAGGTCATCCTAAATAGTTGAAGGGTTTGGGGGTCACCTATATTGCTGAAACCATCATAACTTTTTGATTATTGCAAAACCAGCAAAACCCGTAAAAACCGGTTTTTTGGATTTTTTTTATTCTTCGGGGTTATTAATGGGGTCATCTCAAAGAAGGGAAAGGGTCTGGGGTCACTTTGGTCCTTGAAAACATCCTGGCTTTTCGTATTATGCTAAAGTAGCAAAATTCTGAGAAATCCGATTTTGCGGACTTTGGCCACACCCTTGACCCCTACTATCTATAGCTGAAAACAGATTTGAAAAAAGTTATCCCGTTCGAGAGTTATCGCGCAAACGGACGGACAAACGGACGGACAGAACATTCCCATAAAGTAACTAATACGCTACTTAATAAAGATAATGGAGCAAGGCTTGCGGGATTGTAAACGAGTTAGTAGCAATTAGATAACCAGCTGCTTTGATAATACCTAACTTGTTGTCAAAGTCTTATTGTAGTTACTTAAGTTACATAACATTATAAACATAACATAACATTATAACATAATGATTTTATGATTTAAAATTTAATGGTAGTTTTATCAAATTAAGTTCATTACATTAGGTTAGACTTATTTAGTATAGTTTCGAGGATTTGTAACTATTGCAAAAATTCTATTAGCTCTTTTTTGTTTCGAGAATATTTACTCCAAAATCGCTTCTAGTTATCATTATCTCTAGAAAATACTCTTCTAAAACATTTCTCATTAAATAATCACGCATGAAACAATTCGGAGTAGATGGATTAATATTTGTATTTTAATTTAGAGTGTCTTACCATAGGCCTGACATACGTGAGGATAGCTTTACTATCTTCTGATGCGACGAGACAGATAAAAATCGGTACCCAGTCCAATTTATTCTTGTCAAAGATATCGTCTATTTCCTGAGCAATTGCTGACTCCTCAAATTGACGAAGGACAAGCTTATCGATGTTAATGGTTAGATCCTTTTTTGAAGTAACGAATGGGCCAAATTTTGTCATTTGCAACATTTTATCCGTAACGCGAAGTTGGACCCTGCTATAAATTTAATACAAAACTCATTACAAGATAATATATTTGGTAAATAACAGTTTGTAATGCGTACAGTGACGTGAGCTACCGAGTTTGCATGGATAACTCTTTTGATAGTAAGAGAGGAATTTATAACGGAGAAAAGTAAAGGAGGGGGCAGTTGCACAAAAATCCTCCACTTACTTCCCCTAGCGCCTGATATGAGCATATCGATTTATGCAAATGAATTAATTTTTTTTTCAAAATAATGAAATAGGGGAACCAAGAGGCAAATGAGTGTACTTAAGCACTAAGCAAACAGTCCTTACCTAGAACAAGAGGAAATGTTAAAAATTAATTCCTCCTGTTCTGGGACGGGTTTGTCTGGCAAGTGTATTTCAATTTTCGTAATGACTCACAGTTTACTTCCTTTGTCTTCGGGTTTGAGCATTTGAACGCAGGCATAGTACTCCACTTGTTCATATTTCGTCTTCAAAACCCATCTCTAGAAGTGGTAAAGAAGTAACAGAAGAAATTCTAGACAATTCTAAACACTAGCCCAACTGACCCGTTCAGGACAGTCAGCACGACGGGCACACAATAATGAAATTAACTTTTAATTAACTTTGTATCAAAATAAATTAAGTATATCCTCTGTGCACCCGATAGGTCATCCCCACACCTAGGCGCGACTTATACTTTAGTATAATATTCGGTAATGGCCCACCCTAGGCCCTACTTATACTTTAGTATAAGTCACGTGATCGCATCCTTTGAAAGTTAAAAATGAATAAATCAATTGTGCACTGCAATGATAAAAATCGTAAAACGCTTACAAGTCAATTTTATTTACTTTCTATTTACGACTTCCACATATGAGTTATATATATATATAGCAGGTACATTACATATACTCTATACGTACATATATTACATATATTCGCAAGTGAACAAAACAATTACCCTTCATGTATGAGATCACATATGAAATGTACATGTATATGTGTTGATGCATGTACACATGTATATAGATGTAATGATGTAATGTACATGTATATATGTAAACATGCATGCATATAAATGTTATGTATGTAATGTACAAGAATATATTTGTATGTATACATGTATGTAATATATATGTAATGTGCATGTATATGTATAAATGTATACATATTTAATATATTTATTGTACATGTATATAAATATATACTAAATTGGTAACATATATTGATATATACTAAATATATAACTACCTTGACCTAATATAACCTAACATATATGTAAACATGTATAACATGTTTTATACAAATTTTAGTAGGCGCTGAATTTTATCTGAATTATTCACAAAAAAGTTATTGGTATAAATACCACCTGTGGGTTACTTTGCAGCTCTATGCGAAAGGGTTTGGGCGGGCTGGCACCCTGAGTCCCCGCCCCTTATACTAAAGTATAAGTCGGACTCCGCTGTAACTTATTGTTTTAAAATTTTATGTTTTTCACTAATTAATTTGCAGTTAATCAGTGATGCATGCGATCTAGCGCAAAAATTTCTTATCCATTATAAAAAACTGTTTGAAGAACGAATAGCTGCCTGGCGTACCTAGATGGCGCATCCGTCAATTATTTATGATTTTTAGAACAATAAAAGTTATCCTAAAGTATAAGTCGGGCTCAGAAAGGATATGAACCGCCAGTGGTAGTTCCAAGACCAATAACCTTATCTTCCGATTCTTGAATAATTATTGCCACAAGCGACAACTCGATGCTTGGTACTTGCTTTCTGATATCCAAAGTCCACCATTTGCCGTTTAAATTTATCATAATTGTACCCATGAAACTTGACGTGTTGAAAGGTTTGTTATCTGATTCGTAATTAAGGTTCATGCTGTGAAAAAAGTGGTTGTTTAATGAAAAATAATGATAAATTGTGCCCAGTAAATGGTTGTGCGTACTATGTAATGAAATTATAATTATTATATATCTGACCTAATTATTAATACTATTGTCGCTGACTAAAATTTCAAATTTTATGCAACCGTATTAGTAAACAATTTCTATCAGAAAGAAGACCTAAAATTTGCGAAAACACGGCTAATTTTGATTTTGGTAAAATTCTATTTTAGTTTTAAATTTAAATTCCGAGCTAAATTTTAGCTCGAACAGAATGAGCCAGCGTATAAAAAGATTTGGTGTGTCGGTTCGCTCCTTAAAACTGAAGCTTAAATAAAACAATTAGTAATAATATTTTTTCAATTCCAAAATGGAAAGGTAAAAATTACTCTTAATTAAATTAAACGTCAATTTCAACCTCATAGTCATCGTTTCCTGCTTCAATATTTTCGCACACTGTTAGGTTTAAGTATTTAGGTTTAGTTTGTTATGTTAAGATTTATAGTAGTAGGTGTTTCGTTACAAATTAGACGTAATACAGGTAAATAATGTATTACGTTTTATCGCAACAATTCGCTTAACATTAAATATTTTCTACCTAAAAGTAATTATAATAGTATCAGTTTTAGAGAGCGGTTAATTTTGTTTTTATAATTGAGTAAGCATGGTGCCTTCATAAAAGAAAAGTTGACTTGAGCTAAACCGCTCAAGTACAATTTTTACGTCATTTTTGTATATAAAATATACAAAATATTATTGTTATATAAAAAATATACACTATAATAATAGTATATAATAACAATATTACAAAATATATAATAAATTATGAAAAGAATTGTGTAGGTTTTGTACTATAGTCACCACTCCATTCCTTGGATGAAAATCGTGAATCCGACCTTTTGAATACAGTTGCGACAAGAAGTGTCACGGAGAACTTTCCTGTTTGGTCTCGTAAAACAGCTTTTGCTTCTTTTTCCACCTGTAGAATTTTTGGATTAGTTAGTTAGAGGTTAGCGTGTGCAAATGAGTAACTGTAAATACCCAAGTCCTCCTCCTTCTATTAAACCCAATTCCCAATAGATGGGCATTATAAAAATATATGAAGATAAGCTTGTTTTCTTAAAGAATAAAAAAAGTCGAACCAAACAAGCCAGTCTTTACACAGAACACAGTTAAAAATCTTTTAGTAAACTTTCTATTACGTTCAACATTAATTAAAATAAATTTTTTGTTTCAAAAATTGAAAATATGACTAACCCGTGAACGGGAAAATTTGCAATAAGTAATACTTACAAAAAATGTGGCATATGACATGTGCGGCAAATACACAAGCTAAGGTAAAAAAAAATTGTGTTAAGATTTCTGTTTTCATTACCGTCGCAGTGCAGTAAAGTTTGGGTGAAGTTGTTTTCTCATCAATACGTTTAACATTGATTGGTGTCCAATCGCTTTTGATACTATCGCTGGCTTCTTGGATTGCAGCGTCACTGATCATATTTGCATCGCCATTTTTAAGCAGTGTTTCCAAGGATATGCGGTGCGTTCTCGGAATCAAGTGTTCAGATGCTGCATCCCTGATACTTAAACTAAAAAGTATCTACTTAGATAAGTAGATACTTATTATTAATATTAAACCTACGAAAAGAAAAATATTGTAAGCAAAAACAATTTTTCTATAAATGCTTGTGGCTTTGTAATTTTCTTCGAAGCAAAGTACTGGGCAACACAAGTGAGTACAACAATTAAATAAAATTATGTTGGTGTCTTAGACAATTAATTAAAAAAAATTCATTAATAACTCGGTCAGCGCTCCAAGTGATTTCTGAGTGTCCTACAAAACTAACATATGCAGAACTGACACTAATTAATTTAAAAATAACGCAATTTATTTTTTTTTAAATTTTCAATTTTCCACAGTCATTTTTTTAGCAGTAATTTTTAATTAGCAAATGGGAAAAAATTTAGCAAATTTAATGTCTATTTAATTAATTGGTATGACCTTGTAGATGAACGGAACAGTTACATAAAGCCTGGTTCTGTGAAAGAATTCAAAAAATTAATTTCTTTTGATTTTTTTTATATTTGTTTAACAAAATTTACCCTAGAACCTACAAATGCTAAAAATAAAATAAAATCGAATTTATATCACCATTGCAACAATTTAATTTGTTTCTGGACGTATATTTTCTTTAGCAAAATTGTTCAAGTTGTGCTCAAGTGTTTCTAAGTACGTACAACGTTTAAAAATTTCTTATTAAAAATTTGGTCGTGATCTGACACATTATGTTTTGATGGTCCCTTTTTCAATAAAACCCAAAACAATGTTTGGCCTTTATCTTTTTCCCCAAACGGGTTGACCCCCTAAACCACAATTTCTAAGTTAGCAATCTTCAAAAAGTCGTGAGTGCAAAATTTGGATACGCTACGTCATGTGGTCCGCCCGTTAGCGTATTGCAGAAGGATAATCAAATAGACACAACAAACGCATAAGCCTTGGCTCAGACTTAAAACTGAAAATTGTGCTTTTTCTTGGAGTGGCCATACAATGACACTTCTAAAAAATTTCGCTTCCAAATATCAAATTTGGGAATATTAGAGGACACCAAACGTAGGGGAACAAAGCTGCGAGGCAGGCCAAGACTAGCCTATAAGCCCACTCTGGCACCGAGGTTTCTGTTAAATTAACCAACTAAAGAAAATTACACTCTAGAAGTGTACGTTGAAACATTGATCTGGAATCATCTTGTAGATGTAATTGTATATTAAAAACAGTCCAAAGAAAATGAATAATGACTGACCTCAATTGCGCTGTACTTGAAGTCTCAAGATACGCCGAACCACGATATACAATTTCCTTTATTATTATCCGGTAGTTCACCTAAAAATACTTAATTTTAACTTTAGGATTGTAACTTTATTGAAGAAAACTCTTACATTCATTAGAATAACTTGAATTATTTTATCGTTAAAGTAAACTGTAAATACATACACGTAACTTTGTATTTTTTGTTTTACCAAGGTTATCTTTCCCTTAATGACTGCAACAATTGCGTAGTCGCTGCTCAGGAGATGTCTGCTGACATCTAAAACCCACCATGAGTCCTCCAAGTAAAGCGAAATTCTTTTATTTTGGTTTATGTCTTGAGTTTGAAATGGAGTCTGGCTATCCTTCACACGTAGATACAAACTAGGATAAATGAATAACATAGCAACAAGAACAAATTAGAGAAACTCCATAAAATACATTGCAAGAGGTCTCCATATCGTCCCCGTAACTGGTAGAAGCTATAAACTACTAGGATAATGCCACCGATTTTAGTAACTTACATTTACAGTTAATATATCTTTTTATTTAATCATGCAAAATGCAAGAAACAAAGCGAAAGTAAAAAAAATAGTTAGGTCGGAATAGGAATCCAACTCGCGATACCTAAGCAACTAAGATTAGATTAAAATTTTCCTGCTTTGGAAGGGCTTATATGCCATTAGTTGAAACATTTGACTCACGACAATTCACCCTCCCAGCCATTTGGTAATGTCGGTGAAAATTTCTCTTTAGATTTCCTGAAGACATATGCCGTGAGCTCAGTAATGCTTGATTTGGTGGTTGATACGGACTTCGCTTCAACTTTTTCTCTCTGAAACAGTTACGCGCTATTAATTTACATCACAGTCATTTGTTGAAATAAAGACTCCAGGGAGTTTACATTGATAATTTATAACTTCCAATTTATAATATACCATTTATCCCACAGCTCGTAATCTGGGAGGTTAGTAACCTTGTCCTAACATGGGTAGGTGCCTGGATCGAATCCCAGCACCAGTACAGTAAAAAAGTGGTGGTGTGGTTGTGGTGAGTGGAAGCCTAGAAATTTGCGGTCGTGGAGAGTTGGCCTAGGTCTGTATTCTTAGGACGGAGTTCAGCATCTGCCTAAGCAAATATGCTCCTCAGTGGTCAACCCCACGTTCACTGTGTAGAAGAAAGCCCTTTGCCTAACTCCTCATCATTTCCCAGTCAACTTATAAGCCGAAACCACCCTACCCAATCACCAGCAGAAGCAAGCATGTTGACCAAGGCATATGTAAATTTAATTTTGCAAGAAACAAAATCCTATTTGTTAAATGTCGTATTTTTTATAACCGTACTTTTTGGTTAGCCAATGAGCGGTTGTGCGTGCATAACAAAACGAGTATACGCGCCAAACTTAAAACTTCAAAAGCTGAATTGCCCTTAATTTTCCTCACCCTTACTAATTCGTTCACCTTCCGTAGATGGCCGTTTTAAGTTATGGAAAAGAATTTATTTCGTAAAAATTTTGGGCTTTGTAAATTAAGATCCTTCCTAAGACGGGTTTGTTTTGCTAGTGATTTTTGGAAAAGGAATTATAAAAATTCACTTAAATTTGTGATACTTTTGACGCAAAGCAGACAATACTGTTCTGAATAAATTACCCCTAGTTGTGCCGTACGACTAGGGACATGGGACAGTGAGATTTTGTAAACGGCTCCCTTACTAATAGTGTAATAATATAATTACTATATCACAATAATAAAACTTACAGTCGCTTCTGAATAGAAAATTCTCGGGGCATTGCTTGATTTTGTACTAAATTTTTTCATAATGATGGGTATCCATTTCCCATGAATTGAGTCGTAATCGAAATATAACCAACTTGAATCTTCTTGAATTGCAATGTCCTTGATTGGATATGTCCAAGAATTTCTTTCAAATTCATGGAAAGTAGTTGGATTTTCCGAAAGGTCATGTTCTGTCTTGCGAATGTTGAGGAGAGTTAACCTAAATAAATTGTTAATTTGTTATTGATTAACCAATTGGAACCAAGATTGGAACCTTGTACATGCCAACCTACGTCGCAACATATACTGCTAAAGGATTCAAATTATATTACTTTTAGGCCAAAGTTTTAATGTTTAGAATTTTCAACTTTGTATTATAATCTACTAGCAAAGGAACCCGTCCTAAAACGCATCAGTCAATTGGAAAACTCAATCTTGTAGACTTGAAGTGGTGTCCACTCCCGAACCCCTCATTATATGCAAACTCAATTTTCACATCATTGTTTATTGTTAATAACAATTACCTAATCTGGAATTCCTATTGAGTCATTTAAATGTGAAAGTTAGGTTTGGCTTATGTAAAATCCCCATTAAACTTAACTTCCAAAACTTAATTCGTGTTAATTGTTGATCATAATCAGACTTGAAAAAAATATGTTCTTACAATAGTACATACTTTTATATTATGTAAAAAATATTTGACGAAAAAAAAAATTAAATAAGATATTACAATATTTACTGGAAAACGACACTTATGTGGCAAAGTTTGATAATATTTCATGCAGTTTCATAATTATTTTTCACTCTAATGCTTTTGTTCCTTTTATCTTTAAGTCCGGCCGTCGGCTTTAATAAATACAAATTTATATAGAAACAAATTTAAAGCTTGTACTGTTTCGTACAATTAAAGTTTCGTACAAGTTTAAATTAGGAAGCTTGTGTGTTCAAGAAACCTTGTAATATTGTGGAAACGACGTCATAATTCGCTTTGTGAATCGTTTGTATTAGTGTGACGCTTTTGGTTACTGTTATGACTCTTTGAGTATAACTCTCGGGCAACCACAATGCGTCATTTAAATCAACGTATTTTAAAAACTAAACCCAGAAAGTGATTTGGAAACAAACAAGACATGTTCGTATGAAAATCTGGCTGGACGGACGGACAGATACAGCAAACACATGAAGTAAGTTTAGCTGATTAATAACAAAGAATATTTCATATAAATACCCAAATAATGTACACTCTACTTGTTTCTTATGATACTTATCACACTGAAGAAGCTTATATCCGCTTTAAGCAAAATATTTTGTTCATATTCCTAATTTTACTATTCTCAGAAAAATGGTGTAACTACTTACACCCGCTTTCTATTCCAACCAAATTTTTGCCTGGCTGATCCATAATAAATAAAATTGTTTAGAGACATCTGATAGGTAACCTGTTCAAACAGTGCTTTGTCAAATGTCAATACAACCAATATTATGTGATGGAAGTTACCATCCAGCCATGATAGACAACTTCAATATATGCAGGACCGTTTTGTGTATTTTTGTGTATTGCTTCTGCAGTGCGCAATACCATCCATGATACACCGTCTTTTGAAAATTGAGAGGTCGGCGTGTACGCTTCAGCAATTGCCGCCTCTTGCAGAGACATACTATCATTGATTTTCGGCATCAAATTTTCAATGCTCAAATTTGGTGTCCCTATACAATTTTCAACGCTGCAAACGGCGATAATCTTCAAACTAAAATAAAAGTCAAGGCGCGTTACTAGAGCATAAATAATTTGCACAAACCCAGCCTCAAAATATTTGCGCAAAATTCTGGAAGCATATGATGAAATAATTCATTTGAAGCAAATAGCCTATCGCGTAAAGCTCTGTAGATAATTAAGTTCCTAAGTAATTGTGAAAACAGTAATTATAATATATTGATAGCATATATGAAATGTTTTATTGTTGTATTTCATACGAAGGACAAAACAAACAATATGCCTTTAGCAGCGAAGTGCTGAAAAAAATTCTAGTTCGTGCTTTCTACAGAACCGTTGCAGTGTTACATCTATCAAAAGTGCTCTTTGTGTGAAAAAATGTCAAAGCAAGGAGTAAACAAGGTATTAGGTAAATTTACACTTTCTTGTTGTTTGTCCTTTCGCTGACATCAGCTGCAAGGCAGTAGTAAATCTCCTCGTTCAAAGTAAACTTGAAAATGTATGTAAACATGTTATAAAACTTTTGTGAACATTGGTGAATTTGTGTAAACAAGTGACACTTCGACATGTTTTTGCGGTGTAACTCGCAATATAAATTTTCAGCAGAACTAACATAGTATAACTTTACTGGTAAAACCATAGACAATGTTATCAATTCTGGTGGATATTGTATCAATATTGTGAATCAATATTAACAATTCGAGATCGTATGACTATTAAGCTAATGTCTGTAAAACGGGATTTGTTACAAAATGATTACATTTTTTATAGCCGTAGTTTTTGATTACCCAATCAGTGGCTGTGCGACCGTATCAAAACGGGTTTACGCGCATGATTTAAAAATTCAAAAAGTTGAATTGCACTAAAGCATACATAACTTTACTAAAACGCCCGGCTGAATCCCGTGATTGGGCATTTTATGAAAGTTTTGTCGGGAAAATTAAGCTACGTCTTAAGACGTGTACGTCCTGCTAGTTATTCAATAATGCTGAAACATGTTGAATGTTACAATTTACTTGTACAGTTACAAAAGATTATTTGTTAAATTACTCTGTTAGTTGACAACGTTGCAAAATTTAAACAAACGAACACTAAAGCTAATAAACCGTTGCAAACGGACGTAATGTAAGTAGCGTATTGAACTAATACGAATAAAATTCACGAATAAAAGCTCGAGTACACCAATTTTAGGGTCTTGGGGGTCAGTTAGGGGATCATGGCAATATGAGGGAGAAAGAGTCCGTCGTACCTTAATAACTTTCAATTTTATACAAAAATTGTAAAATCCAACAAATAAACAAATTTTTTGATCTGGGGTCATTAGGGGGTCGTAGGATTGAGGGGACGGGGTCAGGGGTCACCTGGGTAATTAATTAAGAACATTATAACTTTTACTTTCAGGCAAAACAAGAAAATCTCGAAAAAAGAAAACGAATTTGGGGGTCATTTTGGGGAATTAATTAGAGGGTCATGGCACCGGGGCCTGGGTCACCTGCGACATTGAGAGAGACCATTATAACTTTTCAATTAAAACAAAACGACAAAACCCCGATTTTTTGCATATAGGGGTCATTTTAGGGGTCATTTTGGGGACGAAGGGTCAAACCCCCATGACCCATCTTCGAATTTGACCTAACCCTCGACCCCTAGAACACTCTCCCGCAAACATATTTAAAAAAAACTCTATCCGTTCGAGAGTTATCGCGCAAACGGACAGACAGACAGACAGAGCGTTCCCACAAAGTAGCTGGTACGCTACTTAATAAACAATAATCAATGAGAACAGACTAGAAATAAATAAAAACTTATATTAACTAATATTACTTATTAAAATAAAGTATTGCTTAGTTACCTTTTGTATTTCATAGTATATTAGTAAACTATCATTGCTGCATTCAGGAGACTTTACGAATTGCATAAACTTCCAAGGAATTTCTGCCTCGGAGAAATTATTCGGTGCAATAAAAACATTTGTAAAAACTCCGCCACTATTTGCACAGTTTGCGATGAGTTGATGAACTGTGTAGTCTTCAACAGGCTGAGGTGTACCGCTTTCAATCGCTTGAACAGTCTGGATACGTATGCTAGTAATGTAAAATTTTATATTATAGTAAGTACATTGGGATAGCTTTTAAGAGATCCAATTATACTGCTCAAATTTTGGATATAAAACGATTATAGAGTAACGTACCGTGGATATTTCTTTTGCTCGCCAACATTTTCCGCAATGCCATAGTAAGTTGTCTTAGAAGAGATCTCTTGTAAGACTAACTTGTAGTTGTAACTCTACATTCAAAATTTTTGTTTTACACCATACAAGTTTTTTTTCTACAAACTTACGTTTCATAACAAGAGGCAATTTAAAAGAAGTCTATTGAGATTTTGACAGTGATTTACAAAACTAGTTTACCGAACGTCTTTGATAGGAAAACCCCAAGGTGGAGTAGAGTAGCATAGTCTCCACTTGAATCACGCAAATGTCCACCCATGCGAACGAAGATGGCCGTATAGTTACATTTTCAAAAATGTCATCTTTATTTCTAATGAATGAAAATGAAATAAATTTAATGTTTCAAATTTAATTAACTGAAGCAAGCAAATCTTAACTACTGTCGTTATTTTGTTAGTGTCTTACTATCATAAAGTTAATTGCCCAAATGGCAAAACTTTTTTTATTGGGTTCAGATTTACGGAAAATGAGGCAGGGGCTTGCTTATGAGACAACCGTGTTGGTGCGTTTTGAAGCGGGAGATTAAATTGAGTTAAATTAAGGCGAAACGAGAAATTGCAAAATAAACGGACACAATTGTTTGGTTGAAAATAAATTCGTGCAGAATTGCGGGCTCTACGCTCGACGAGTGTCTCATAACTCACTACCACTTTTTCCGCAAAACTTCCCAGAAACGTTTGACGAAAGTTTTAACCGTATGGAAAATTTACCCTTGGCAGTAAGACTGTTAATTTTTCAAAAAAACGTCTTATGTTGAAGGTTGTGGTTGAACAATTTGGTAGAAGCAAAACTTCAATGACCCGAACAAGCTCGTAAAACGAAGAAATATACTTATGTGAAAGTATACTTATATGATTTTTTTTCTACATAGCTACTGTAACGCTCTGAAACCTCCAATTTTTGTTTAAAAAAATTTCTAAAAAGCGTTTTTGTTCCAAACCTTTTGAGACGTTAAAATCCAAAACAAATATCAAAATCTGGGATATTGTTTTTAAGAAAAGCGAGCATTTGAGTCTGGACGTTGAAGTTTTTTAAAAAACAACGATTTTGAAAAAAGTAGACTAAAACCCTTAAATGCCTAATCCGTGAAAACCAGTCGAAATACAGAAATAATTTTTCTAGGCCGGGAAATTAAAACTTTACTTCGACCACATATTGGTACTATATTGGAACGTATTCGACCATATTGGTACTTGGTATAACGTACCATGATGAATCGCTTGGTCCAGGACCAATCACTACTTTGCCGGTTGCAGCATGTTTATGAGAGCGATAGGCGAAATGCATATCATAGTTCTGAAAATGATTACTTGTTATTAATAATTTACTATAGATTTTAAATAATTATCAATAATTGAATTGTTAATTTCTTGGACAGGATTCTGATTATGTTTTCTTTTCAAGGATGGTTATCCGTCTTGTTATCCCATAAGACTTCTGGGAATTTTCGAAAAATTATGAAACTGATATATTGACTATCCTTGTTCAGCATTAGCTCATAAAAGTAACAAAACGGTGATCTACTATGTGTATTTATAACAACCACGATGTGAGACCCCGAAAAAGTATACTCCCTAATTAGTTTCCAAAAAAATATTGGCAATTGTGAATTGATTCTAAAGGGTTAATTACGGCAAATATTTTAGAACTGAAACAATGTCATTTTCAAATCGAAGGGAATTTTGCTCTTTCCTGAAATAAGCAACGGAAAACATGTTCAGAACTTATTTTAAAAATTTGAAAAAATTAGCATGAATAAAATTTTGTACAAATTCAGATACAAACGCCCCTACATAATTTGGAAAAATAAATAACTTGTTTACGATATGGTGTATACTTTTTTGTAGTCCTCACTGTACAATGCACTATTTCATGTACGAAAGGTCAATATGTTACATTGTTGGGTTTCGTCTAGTAAGTGTCTCCCCAAAGTACGTTTCTGTCTGATAAGTGTGATCAATTGTGTATTGAGAAATTGTAAGTTACTAATGAGATGAACCGAAAAACCAGTCACCTACTGACAACAAAGTGGTGGGCAGAGGTGGTTAGTGTGGTTAAGTTGTAATACAGTGCAATAATTTATTTAACTGTCGTTAACTGATCACCATCTTATTAATCTGACTTAATCTGAAACTTTGTATTTTTTTCTGGCTAAAATATTATTGGAATACTAAAAATTTGTGGCATTACGTGAGAGTAGACAAGGGCCAATATACAAGTAACGAAAATGCTTGTATTGACCATTTTGTTAAACAACTGTTGTCCGGAAAGTAACCAATTAAATTATTTTTGGCCTAACAACTGAATACACAACTACACTTAACTATTGGAGTAGCTTAACTGTAGTATAGTATTGTAACTAATACTATAATGTAAATCGTGTTTTTTAATAGAATGGGAAAAGTTCGAAAGCGCTTCTTTTCTAGAAGGCTTAAAATTTGTGACGCATTCCCCTAATCGAGCTAATATTCTATTTGCCGAAAAGTTTAATTGAATGGGAACGTGTCAGAGCTTCTACGCCATGTAGAAGAAGAATTTTGCAAAAACAACTCAATTATTTAATTGACACCGAGGTAGACACGGAGGGTTTTCCAGCAACTATAACTCAATATGCTTTGCAGGGGTCTTTGTACAGTGTAGTGGAATAGCCTTGCCTTCCGAATTGAATGTATCTCATTTTTGTTAGCACTTTGTGTACATGTTTAGGTTTAAGTGTTTGGCGAGGTTGTCCTAGTGGTTAGAGCTTCAGTCTCTTTGTACCAACATGAGAACATGATCGGGGGTTCAAATCCCCCGATCAGCCACAAAAATAGTCTTCACTGTTGGCTTTGTCCTAAAGGAATTACCTTGCCTCTGACCATGTGTATGTCCGTATTACCGTGAACTGGGCATACACAGACTGAGGACATGGAAATTAGTAGATAGGTTTTCTAACAGTTTTTGTCAGAATTGAGAAGACTACCCTCATTTGTGTAGTTACGTTGGCGGGGTTGGCCTAGTGGTTGGAGTTTCAGTCTCTCTTCACTAGCCAGCATGAGAATTGGGGTTCGAATCCCCCGAGCAGCCACAAAAAATTCTTCCACTGTTGGCTTTGTCCTTAAGGAATTACCTTGCCTCGGACTTTGTGTATGCCCGTATCTCCGTGAACTATGCTTACACAGACAGAGGATATTGAATTTAACCGGTAGGTTTCCCAACAGCCTTTTTCAGAATTGAGAAGACTACACTCCTTTGCATAGTTACTTACGGTTATCAGGCAAAAGCTACGGCCGTACCTGATTTTAGGATGGTGTTCTCCCTTTGTGGACTAGGCCCGTAAAACAGCGGAATTTACGGATGGTCTATTGTGCCCGTTTGATGACAACATCAATGCTAATGAGCTCCTTATCCTTTCACAACCTTACCCTTCATTTCATGTTGACTATCCGCTCTGCGGAAATGTCAATTGTTATGTTACCTTAGATTTGCGTACATAAACAGCAATACCTGCATTGTTTATAGATTTTGCAATACGCTTGAACTCTATGGCGTAGTATAAGCATGTAAAGACTGGAGCGCTGATACTTTTACCGAGTACAGATACTGCATCAGAAAATTATTTTGATTTTTAAAGTGGGCCAATAAATTTGAGGAAATACTTCTTCTCGTAATCAATAATTAAGCTTTTTGGTTGTACTCTAGCATCAGTGAAATTGTGTTTGCAGAGGTTGGTATGTTATGGACTTTCACCATAATGCAATGATATCTTTCTTCACCTATCGGCGTTGTTGAAAATTCTTGTTGCTCACATTTCCGGCCCCAGAGCGCGCTACTAAAATTTAGGTAAATATCTACCTAATTTTATAAAGATAAAGTACAACCTGAAAAAAGTTTGTTCTACAACACAAATTTATGTATGTACTATAATATGCTACTATAAAAGAAGATGTTGCCGGTGACATTAATCTAACATATTACCACAGTTGTATGATATACTAGGTTTGCTATAACTGATTTTGAGTTGTAGTGGTGTGAGCGTGAGTGCTGTAAGTTATACAAGTATTGTAAATACAGTCCTAAATTCAGTTGAAACGAGAAGTGGGCTAACGGAATTCGAACCGTTTTACAAACACACAATACATCTGCTGCTATAGTAACCTTGAATTGATTTATATATTGACGATATGCTGTTGTCAACAAGGACTGAGATTTTTAGTGCTACAAATTTGATTACTGAGATTGCTATAGGACATAGTTAGGTGGCAATGTACAAATTTTTGTAGTTAGCGTATATACTTTGAATTAATAGTAAAATATTATGAAATTATTTTGAAATTAAAATTAAAATGACACACCCGCTACCAAACAACATTTTCGTTGCATAAGTGTTTATGTGTTTATAAATCTTCCCGGGCCGCGCGTAGAAATGACTTCCTTTCTCCCTCTATTCAATTACGATGCTCCAGAACATGGGTTAGCAAAATAAATTAACCACTGAACAAATAATTTTCCGAGATTAATCCATTCACTTTTGTCATGAACTGTGTTCCTGTTAAGTCGTAGCCGAGCTATCCGATTAACCACAAATTTCGGCAGCGGCGTCCTCATGTAGAATTTAACTCTGTAGTTGCCGCAAAGAAGAAACTCGAATCGGATCCGGTCGAAGTGCAAGTCAACGATATAACTGATGGCGACGATGAAGGGTCCGGGCGTACCTGTCCTAAAGCAAATAACCGGCCTCAATGACTATATCTCCCATATTGACTTATAGAGCTCGCGTGAGTTTTTTCTTAAGTGTTTCAGACAGTGCTTTTAAGACTAATGGGCTTCGATGATGGAAACACGGATTTACTTTGACTGCAATATTTTGCCTTAAGGCCATAATTGTGGAAGTGTGAGGCTTAAGACTCTTCTGCTCGGTTTTTAGCAAATGTCTTGTTTTTAATAAACCGTTGTAAACGCACGTAACGTAAGTAGCGTATTGAACTAACGCAAATAAACTCCACAATTTCGAACCAAAACACCGAATTTTCGGTTTTAGGGGTCATTTTGGGATTATGGCCCCTAAGGGTAAAGGGTCAGGGGTCACCAATAGTGTTGTAACCATCATTACTTTCCATTTTATGCAAAAAATGAAAAAATCCAAAAAAAAAACAAAAAAAATTCGGTTTTGGGGGTCATTTTGGGGATTATGGCACCTAAGGGTGCAATCGGGGCCACCTGAGTCATCCAGAACATGATAACATTTCGTTTCAGGCAAAACTGAGAAAAATGCCGAAAATGGGATTTTTTGGATTTCGGGGTCACTTTGGGGGTCACTTTAGGGGTGAAGGGTCAGACCCCCATGACCCATTTTCGAACTTGAGCTCCCTATTGACCCTTAAAAAATTATCCCGGCAAAAGATTTGCAAAATGTCAACCGGTTCGGGAGTTATGGCGCAAACAGACGGACAGACGGACAGGCGGACAGACGGACAGACGGACAGACACAGCATTCCTATAAAGTAGCTAGAACGCTACTTAATAATTATTGAAGCAGTTTAGTGGATAGTGCATCGCACTCTCCACACTGCACTCGTGGGATCAAATTCCAAGGGTTTCCCACTGGGTATTTCGGCCAGAATTAGCGTGAGGTGATCGGGCATAGTGTCCCCCGCTTTCGAGTGGGTGGCAAGAGCGTAGGAATGGCAATCCGATCCGACAATAATCCGATCCGTCGGATTCGGTCGGATTTTTCTCGGATTGGATCGACTTATTTTTTTATCCGACGGATCGGATTTCGAATCGGATTATAGGGCAATCCGAAACGAATTAACCGGAACATTAGCTCGGATTACCGGTCGGATTTCGTAGGTTTTTTTTATATTTGTTTTGACGAAAATGCAAAAATATTGAAGCTTTTTTGTTTATAAAGTTACTGAACTACTTTTACCTGCACGTGATTTACTTTTTTTTAATTGTCAATTCTTGTTTAAAATTATCTTCAGTAATTTCAATTTTCCATTTGCTTTATTTCAGTGTCGCTCCCTATCATTACAATAAAGTACTGATCTTTCTAGGGTCAGACACCTAAACTACTTAACTTAAATTAACTAAAGATAATATTAATATTAGTAGTTTGAAAATTTGAAAATTTTACAAACTTTACAAATTTTTCATTCTTTCTCCTATCCACACCATGATTAAATAAATAAAATAAATCATGGATGTTGATCCAGAAAGTTTAGAAATTGTTCTGAATATAAATTTTGTTCGTTTTGTCAAGTTTAATTGAATACAAATTGAAAGGAGACGAAAGTTGGTTTTGGAAGAATTTTAGCACAAAAAAACTACGAATTTCAATTACTTTTTGGAAAAAGTGTAAAAGTAGTAAAAATTTACGAGCGCAATATTTCAATGCAGATCTAAATGAAGTTCTAATAATTATTTAGGACTAAAAGAAGTTATCCGAAAACACTCGCCCATCAAACATAAACGCTCAAAAACGCTTTAATTGATCACAGTAGGAATTTAAGCATGCAAAATACACCGAATTGCTTCCGATACATTCCAGAAGTGCATGAGCGTAAACAGTTGCATGAAATGTGGACTATACGATAATTTTTTGGTTGAAGCTTAATCTAAGTTAAGACGTTAAAATGGAATAAACTTGATTTTCTTACGTTATAGCGGTAATTTAAGAAATACTCCGAAATCCGATCCGATTTCGGATTAATCCGACGGGTTAATCCGACTCGAATCAGATCGTGGTGTAATCCGATGTCGAATTAACCGAAAGGACACGCTAATCCGACCGGATCAATCCGAAGATCCAGAATCCGACCCGAAATCTTCGGATTGCCATTCCTAAAAATAATAAACCAAAATAACCGGTTTCAGGGTCGAGAAATTCTTAGCAGAAGTAACCACAAACTTTCCGGGCATTTGCTTGTGACGAAAAATACAAATGAAATCCAAGGAAAGGTTTAAAAAGTTAGTCCTCAAAATGCATTGCTTGGCTGTCCGAATGTATAGGATTTTTACTTTTATTAGTTTAAGGGTTTAAGTTTCCTTTAATTTTGTTTTACCAAAACATTTAACTAAAATTTGGTTTTCAATGACATTTGTAGAAGTGAGTTTAACCGGTTTTAAATGCAATAAGCAGAACCAATAGCTTAGTTAAATTAACAAACCAAAATTTTTTAAATAATCACGCTCAACCTTTCGAGCTAACATAATTAACAACATTAAGCCTAACGTTTCAATAAACCATTAGAAATAGGCAGATTATTCAAATATATGACGTATCGGCCATTCAAGTATCCTAAAGCACCCAAACATGATTTATTAATTCTTTTTGAAATAAACAATGATTGGTTCTCAAAACTCTAACAACGCACCACTACGGCAAAAAACACTGAAATCTTTACCAACGTTTCATAAGTCGTTCATATAACATATTAAATTACTTTTACAAATTGGCAGCCGCTGAACACCACGCTTGCGCGAGGTTAATTATATCTGGAGAAGCGTAGTTTTTCTTATGGAGATGCACATGAGAAACGAGAGATAGAGTTGAATTTTTTTGAGTTGAGAGAAAATCAGAACTTTATTTTGATTCTATCTGTTCACATAACATATTTATATAAGTAAAAGCCCGGTTTTCCAAATTTAGTTAATCGTAACTCGCGCATGCGTGAAGCTAAGCCGCTGTCAATTGGTAATGTCGTTTAATGTGTTGTACGAACTGGTCATACAACGTTGGTAAAGATCCGCGTGCTCCTTGCTGTAATGGTGCATTGTAAGTACTTTCCAGCACTCTCACAGAGGAGCCATAAATTTTATTTTTTGTTTTTAAATGTAAAATAATATGGGACAACTATAATATGGTGTACTAGATTCATTAAAATTTATGCTATAGTTATAGCTTTCTTAATTTATTACAGACGTTAATTTTTTTTCTTGCTCTTTGACATTTGCCTACGGCCTGGTCAACGTGCTTGCGCTTGTGCTAACTGCTAAGTGAGTAAAGGAGGATGATATGAGCCTGTGAGTTGACTTGGAAGTTCCGAGGATTGAGGCTGAAGGCTTTCTGCTCAACAGAGAACGTGGGGTTGACCACCGAGGAGCTTCTGCTTAGGCAGAGGCTCAACCCTGATTTTCGCATACCGGCCCAACCCCACTCTCCCCGACCGCAACTTTCCAGGTTTCCACTTGCCACGGCCACACTACCACTTTTTCTGTGTTACCCACTTACCCAAGTTAGGACAAGGATCCTAACCCCCTGAACTACGGGTTTTGGGCTCCAATACGTCATTCGGACAAGGGAAGTGGGAAACCTTTCGAAAAAAGAACCACTTCCATATTGGCGACACCGGGACTCGAACCCGTGTCCGTCCATAGCTAGAGCTCAAGGCTCTAACCACTTGGCCTACAAGAGTTGGACATTACAGAAGTTAATAGGTTTGCATTACCAGTTGACACTATATCTCCAATCACTTGGTTTCCAACAAAATAACTCCTCCCGACGAACCGGTACCGTGATGATGGGTCGTTTGAAGTTGTACTCAAACATATTAAAATTGGAGCTTGTTCACCGATGAAATTTTTAGATATTTTATCCGATTGTATACTGTGAATTAAAAATATCTGAGCAAGGCATGTCAACAAATTAAAAATTTGTTTTGATCAATTGACCCTTAGTTAAATGTAAAAAGCCTTGTTTAGGTATCAAAATGTAATAAAAACAGTCAACAATAATATAAATAATAGTATAAAATATAATATATCTATATATATAGTATATAAAGTATAAAATAGTATAAATAATAATATAGTCAAGAATCCAATATATTTGCTTGTGATTTGACTGTTGACACCTACGCTATTGGGTCGGCCTACGCAGTGAGATGTCTTGTTCTTGGCGAACTGTCAGAAGCCGTTGGATATTTCCATAATATGACATCGTTTCGTTGCAATTCAAGTCGATTTGCTACCGGACCATTGACGTCAATTACAATTATTATTGCACCAGTCATTTTCTGTAGTATATTGCATGTTTAGTACAGTGTACTATTTCAAAAAGTTTATTAAGGACAGAAGCCACTTAGTGTGCTACAAATTACTTGGTTTAAGTTGGATACTGCTCTTGAAAAATAACTAATAATTAAATTTGAACCGAACGTAATATGAAATTTGCAATGTCAGTTTTTATGTCATGGACTTCAACAAGCCACACACTGTTGACTTGGTTGAAATCCGATGGTGTCGAACCAGGACAAACATCTTTGTACCAGTATTACAAATACAATATTATAGGCTAGCATGTTATTTACCAGGGGTCAAATATATCAGCAACGTTTTGCTACCACGCCTCCCCACCTCAGTTATACAAATTGGTGTCCATTCCAACGTCTGTGAGTCATATGTGTCGCTGGGCTCTTCTGCAGTTGGCGAAATTGCTAGCTTGGACACATCGGCACTCAAACTCAGCTTATTACTTGGTGACACGTACGGGCCAAGTGTGTCATGTGTAGCAAGTCTGATGTCAATCCAATTTCTAACCTTTAGTACAATATTTTTGTAAGTTACGCACGAGCTAATTTCAAATAACAAGAGTTGACTGTCAACGAGTGAATACTAGTAAACGCAAATTTACAGCAAATTATATAACAGCCTTTTTATTCTTTTAGTTGAGTAACTTAATGTTGTAAAACTTTGTATCAAGCTAAAAATAACAGTATCGAGGTTGCTAAAATTCCTGGAACTATTATTACAGGGTAATATTGTGCGTCTTACTATTCATCATTTTCTACTTACCTATTGCACCTTTTTCTTCTAATTCTGTCAACATATCTATAGTAGCATTTCTCTAAATATTTGGTCATCAAACTGGATTTCTAAGGCAAGTATATTAGCAGTGTACTTCAAAATTGGTTTTCCACAAATTATATTGTATTTTTTAATTAGTTTGATTAGAATGAAACGTCTTAATCGGATATACAGGCGAGTCGGTTTACAATGTTATTTTTGTTATTAAGTAGTTATTATGTTGTTTATTTATTTGACAATTGGCAAATGCCCTAGTCAACAAGAACTGAGATTCTTAGGTTACATGTTTGATTACAAGAATTTGTTAAGTAGTTATTATTATAACCTTGCTTGTAAAATAAATTTGGCACCTGATTGATTTTTAAATTTTCATAATTTTCAAGACCCCTTGGGAATTTATTACATAAAACGACTGTTGTAAAGAAAATAGTGTCTGGATAATCTAAAATATCTCACGATAACCCCACTTTGTTCTCCGGTGTTAGATCCCCTGATATATATTCTAAAAATAGTGGAATTTTTAAAAATTTGAAAATAAATTTCATCCGCCACCTTCATCAAAAACATGTAATATGACTACATACCGTTGATAGAGTCCTAATATTAACCAGCCTTACCTTAGTTTCTTCCTTCTTAATTACCACAACAAATGAATGACTGTTAGCATGTGTCTGCTCTATGATGTCCAGAATCCACCATTTTCCTTCTACATTAATTGATACTTCAGTTGGAGTCTCAATTCAAACTTTTAAATTATAAAGGCTTTCCATCTTTTTCTTTCATCTTTCATCTTTCCTTCATCTTTCTTCATCTTTCCAAGCTTTTCCATCTTTTGTAACAATGTTGAACCTAATTAAATTTTGTAAATATTTAATATTTGAAAACACGTTCATGCGTCTTGATACAGTGTCTTCTAAAACGATAAATCGCAAAAATACGTCAGTAGCGGTCTTTAAACTAAAATTTAAATTTGTCAATTGTATTTATACAATTTCATGGTTTTGATATTGCAATATTTATGTTGACCGTATTGTAATTTGAATCGACTCTCAAATAAGTGTTGAAATAATATGAGTATAATAATCTAGATTCCAAAGTTAACAAACCATAATTTTCCGTCCCATCCTGATGGTGTGTGTGCCAAAGACAATTTACATTCTCTTATCAGAGCGTTGGCAAGGTGGCTTAGTGGTTGGAGCTTCAATCTCTCTCCACTAGCCATCATGAGAACGGGGGTTCGAATCCCCCGATCAGTCGCAAAAAAGTCTTTTCTGTTGGTTTTTCCCTTAAAGGAATTACCTTGCCTATGACCTTGTGTATGCCAGTATCTCCGTGAACTAGGCATACACAGACAGAGCATATAGAAAATTCCTGATAAGGTTTCCCAACAATGTTAAGGCAATCCTAAAGACTGCCCTCATTTGCAAAGAGTCACCTGCGGTTATCAGGCGAAAGCTACGGCCGTATCTCATGTCAGGTTGGTGTCCTCGGCATTTGTGCTTTAGGGCCGTAAAACAGCGGAATGTTACGGATAGTCTGTTGTGCCCGCTTGATGACAACATCTATGCTAATGAGCTCCTCCTCTACCATTTCCTTGCTCCTCTCCTTTACATGTTGACGATCCGCTCTGCGGGAATCTCAAATAACGTGCCTTTTCCTTTCTTATACAGATAAGCAACTAAATAAACGACGCTCCGACTTCTAATACTATGATGTACAACAGCTTCAACTTCAAACTAGAATTATATTACACAAACTAATTCATATTTGTCGTATTGATATATGGCTAGCGCAAGATCAAAATAATAGCATTATAGGATAATTATGACTCATCTGTTTATCTTAAATTTAGAGTGTAAAACTAAAAGTAGCTTAAGGTATAAGTTGTACAGCGCAAATACAGGAAAAATAAAACATTAGCAAACTAATACTGATTACTAGTATAATCTGTGGACCTACAGCTAGCTCAACCTTGGATAAAAAATAAGCGATTTAGGAAGGTCCCGGCTATCGTTGTGAGAGTATACATAATACTCATCCGGAGAAGTAAAACTTGGATGAGTTAAAACTGCAATAACATACATAATTTTTTCTTTCGAATTGGCTACCAATGGTAATTTTACTAGCGACAGGAAAACAAAACACAAAACAAGAAATGTACAACCTTTGCACTCGTCTGAACTGCTTTTGAATCAAGGCATTTAAGGTGAGGCGAGGATGTGTTCAGCGGTGGATTTGATTGTATAAAAGTCCACTTTAGTTTAAACATTTCTAATTTGATTTTAATAGTTCTTAATCGGATTTATGTTTATGTTCAGCTACTAATGTATTTGATAAATTTTACTTTTACTATTTTTTACTTTTCTCGTATGTTGATCTGAACGTGCGTTTTATCAATAAAATGAATCATAGATTGAAAAGTCCGCTTGAAACTGTAAAACATTTTTGTGCATTCTGGTCCAACAGGAAAGGAATTTGTTCAACACAAAAGCAAATATTTTTTTTTGTTACTGGATTCAGAAGGGAAATCGGACTGACTGCCAGTGATACTTATAGCAGTGACCACAAGGACAAGGTCAAACAGACGAATGAAATGACAAAAGACAAACTGATATGGACTACAACTACGTTAGACACAAGTTTAAAAATATGTGTGACTAAAGCTACATAACCTAATTGTCACTTTGAAGGGTTATCTACTTCTTGGGCATGACAATAAAATGAATAAGATAGTCTAAAAATTTGATTTATAATTTTGGTTCTGCTAAAATCTAGGTGTTTTGCTAAGTTTTTAATTAAATGTGAGAAGAGTAAAGGCAAGACCACGTGCAATGTTATCCAACAGCGTCATTTTTGCTTCCTATATAAAATAATAAGGTATTAGAACAAAATTGTTTGTTTCTGTCAGGAATTTGCACTCTTACGCCTTCCATGTGGTAGAATCCACCAATCGTGCAATTCAAAGCAGTAATAGAACTCAACGATTTCTTGATGTACTGGTTTTCAAGATCTAATTCCTTGTTTCTGTTTTGCATCATCTGAAGACTGGCCTTAAAGTCCGAGGAAATGTTGAATACGGATGACATCAGCAGAGCTCCCGGAGCAACTATCAGCAGTAAATTTGTTAAATAGAAAATAAATACTACAAAAACAATTAAGTGCAAGGCTTGTCGGAGGCGAATGACGGCATACGCTGTAATAAATATCGCCACTACAAGCCCCATTTTAAATAAAGGCAGGAGAATTGAGCCGTAGACAATGTTGTGAAGCTGATTGAGAAGTTGCATGGAGCGATAAAGTTGAATGCACTTAATTTGACTGTAATCTGCAATCAGTGGCCAATCTCGACTACAATCAATGCAATAGGCAAACAAATGAATCAATTGAACTTGGATAGTTTGTGTGTATAAAAATATCTTTAATACGCTTTAAAGTGTAAAAATAAGACTACAAAATTTACCAAGCTCTGTTTGCCCATGTCACCAAGGTAACTATACTTGGAATAAAGACAGTCAGAACGGCTACCATGTCACAAGTAAACGAGGCACCAAAGTATATAGATTGTGTGCTGTAGAGGGCAAGGGAATAGTACGACTCGAATAGACTGTAATTAACTATGTAACACTGACTTATAACTCCGATTGTGCACACACAAAAGGAGAAAACGAGAGCGGCGTAAATTTTTCCCCGTAGCGTCCTGTTGTCTTCTGTTATGGACTCTCTTTCTTCTGCAATTTGCACAAGTATAACTCACAGTGTAAATTTTATTAAAATTTAAAACTAAGTTAATTAATATAGGTGAGCCCTATGGTAATTATGATACTAATAAAATATAATGAAATACTAATCAATTAAACCCTGGAAAAAACTCAATCTAAAAAATCAATCGCTCACTCAATTAGCGTCAGTAGGAAGTTGGACAAATAGTCGGAAAATATTGTGAAAAGAATGTAAAGAATGAAAATAAATAATTTTGAGGTACAAAATGTCATTTTGAAATGAAGACCTTTGCGTTTATGGACCATCGCTCATCATAACTTTTTGTTTCATGCTAAAGTACCATCATAACTTTTAGAGTTGGACCTTGAAAAGTCATTTTGTGTGAATCGGCGCTCTGGGGTCATCAGCACCATTATAACTTTTTGTTTCATGCAAAAGTAGAGTTTGACCTTGAAAGGTCATTTTGAGGTCAAGGGGTCAATTTCGGGGTCATTTGGCTGCCGCAGAGAAAAGTGTCTAATGCAAAGGTTTTTCCCTTTCATAAAAAAACCAACTTTTGTATACGTTATTTTTGTCATATGTCATATATTTGTTTTATGTTGTCATAGAATATATTATAAGACCTTGACCTTTGACCCCCAAAAGGGTCACTTGGGGTCAAATAAAAACTAACTTGAAGTGAGGTGAAGTGAAGGTACTCATATCTAAAATCAAATTTGAGAAATGTTGTGTAGTTCTTGAGATAATTGCGGTACTCTGACGGACAGACAGAAAGAAGCCATAAAGTAGCTAACGCCACTTAATAACGACACAAAATTGTAAAATTGATTTTTTGGTAGAGTCGAATTTTTTCTTGGCGATTTATTGAGTGAGTTTAGTAAGAGTGAAGTAGAACGCAAAGCTTAAGCAAAAAAAAATTCTAATTGAAATTTCATATTTTAGAAAAATCAAGTATACAAAAAGTTCTAAATTTACTTACCCAAGCCGCACCCAAAGGTGAATTGATTATTGATGAGATGTACAAATTCCTGATTGTAAATCATTAAAGTCAAACGAAAGGAACTTATGACACAAATTGCGACAATAAGAAATATTGCAATAATTTTTACTGAAACCGAATTTGGGCTAATTATGCTGAATGCACATATGCACAAATTAATAAAGTAGATAGCCAAGGAAGCAAAGCCAGTCAATCTTTGAAGAGCTTGATTTCTTGTTGCGTAAAATTTTAAGTCGGACGAAAACCCAAATTCAACTAAATGAAACTTATGTATCACAAATAAGCATTGCTGCAAAATTTTAAGCTCGTAACTGCTCAGCATTTTAATGAAAAATAAAAAACAAGTATTTCAACAAATTTTTTTTTATGCTAATTGACATTCGCCTGGTCAACATATGCTGAACATATGATTCTGTGTGCGAGTGAGTGGGGGAGGATGGTAT